>VCCN01005374.1:2163677-2176410 GCA_006491835.1 Architeuthis dux | reverse complement strand
TGCCAGCAGGTCTGTTCTGACACTTAAAAAAAGCTATTCAAATGAGTGACTACTTGATCAACAACACTACAGCCATAACAAAATGGATCATCTCTTTATTTGCTTTCAAAGATAAAACAGCATTCCGTGGCTCAAAACTGAATCATGTTATGGCTTAACTGATCAATTCCTGATTATACAATATCATTAATTCCTAATTATACAATACTATTAATTACTGATTTTACTATAGATTCCATTGTAACCTAAAGTTCATATATCAGTAAGTTTCTTTTTCTTTCTTTTTTTTTACAAAGAATACACCTTTTATACCTTTTGAAATTTGTTTCTTTACAGATATTTATTCACTTAAGATGAGTAGTGTTAACAAAAGAAAAACTTGTCAGTATTCAGAGATATTTGAGATGTGTTTTCTTTTGCCAAATGATATATAATTAAATTCCTTTCTTTTTATAGTAAGGGGGACATGTTTTTTGTTTTTTTTTGTGGTGTAAGGAGTAAAAATGTTTAGAATCTCTGTTCTAGACTATTGTTTGTTTTCATGGCTAAATTGGTGTCTTATCTGATTGTCATTCATTCAGAAAGAATGTCAAAATAATAAATCAGTGTTGTCTTTAAATGATTTTTAGGATCACTTAAACATACCCCCCCCCCCCACTAGACTGGTTTAGGGTGGAGGATCTGCAAGGGATTTGTTTGATGAAAGGGATTAGTACAAGCAAAAGTCCAGAATTAAGCGTAAGCGTGACTTCAAGGAATACCTACAAGAATTTACGGACCATGTCAGATTTGGCAATAATGTATTTAAAAAATGCATGTATTCATACAAGTGAACAGTATCTTAGGAATTAATTTATTTTATTAATAAATATGTCTTTCCTAGTTGCCAAAATTATGATGGTTTACAATTAAACATCTTCTTCCTTAGACTGCTTGGGACAGGGGGGTCAAGGACCAACTTAGGGAGCAAGATGCTAAAGTGTTCTTTTTCTTTCTTCACTTTGCAAACCTTTTTGTTTTTATCATTTTTGGTAGTGTTAATTTTAAGATATTAATATTAGGCTCTTCATAAGAAAAATATTGGACTGATATGCAGTGACTCTAAAACATGGATCATGATACATAATTCGGAATAATAATGTAATGAGGCATACAAATTTGAATTTAAATCAAACAGAAAATCATAAGAATGAATTCTTTTTACAGAATAAATATGTAAGCATTTGTTTCAATTTCTTGTTTTCTCTCTTTAAAGCAATGAGTGTTTCTCATTTTTTTGCAACCAATAATATTTTAAAATCATTGTTCCCCCATCCACTTGCATACTGCCTTTTTTTTTTTTTTTTTTTTTTTTTTTTTTTTTTTTTTTTTTTTGTTTGTTGTCCATTAACATGTTCGGATAAGTCAAACTTTTCCATCGTCACCTGGCTCCATGTCTGTCACTCCACACCAGCCTTCCCCACGTGAAAAGATCGAAGGACAAAGTTCTGGTGCTTAGGTTGAAACTTCTCTGAGAACAGGCAATGAGGTGATGAAAAGCAAAAATAAATGAAATCAAAAGAAATAGGATCTGTAAGCAGGAAGCCCGACACTAGTTAGAACAAAACTAAGTGTTTATTTTATATTGTAGTAAAACCGGAGCCAATGTGATACATTTGCTAGGGTCAGTAGATCGGTCGGTTAATGGTCAACTCGTGAGCGAGAAGGAAAGAGTTTGTAGCGACAAAGAAGAGGCGGAGTACGGTCTATGCAGAGATTCTTGGTTAAGTTGTACTTTCAGTCCTCGTGCTCAGATCCGCAACACGGTCCCCAGGGCTAATGACAAGGGTCTGTTGGTCTCCAGTCTGCTAATCTGCTGCCGAGTCTCTTATTTGCTGAAGACCCAGCTCCTTTTATGAGAATTGGTTATTTCTCGGAGTCGGCTTGATGCAGTGTGGGGCAGGACTAATTACCCAGTGAGTCCAATCAATTGATCTCCCTCCCCACATGCGAGGGTCCCCCAAGGTAATTCAACATCCTCGCCGCAACCATCACCCCACTTGGGCGCTAACTTGCGATTCCATTGGTTAGATTCCTCACCCTGTCCCCACCAGGGTGGGACTGCACACCCCCACATCACTCTAGTGACCAAATGCGTGGAAAAGTGGTGGTCCTTAAAATTGTTTTATCAATTGGAATTATAACTCCATTATGATTTCCTATCCTTTTGCCGGAAGTATCTACATCTGGTCGAACTCCCCAGCAATCTATCAATTTCACCCTGGGCCCCTTTTATCCAAACAATCCCTCATCTGGCCTTTCGGAATCAAAAAACTTTATCTTTTGTCTTGAAATTTCCAGGGTGCTCAAAATAAACAAGCCTCTTACCCTCTGATAACTTTTTAGGTGGATTCAGGATTTAATTTGAAATTCTTCCCCAGGTAGTTTTTTATGCACTTGTAAAATCCAAAGTATATTTTACTTACTTCTAAAACCCTGCTACCGATAGTATCACAAAACAATAAATTATATTATCTTTTTCCTGTGATCAGATTTTCCAAATTCATATTGTAGTCAAGTGCATTTATGGCCCTCCCCCCCAAGGTTTTTCAACGGTTTTTGTAGTATCTGGTGTGCTAAATAACATACTCAAAGTCTGACCACTGGAAAGGTGGGTTTTTTCAAGATGGCTTCCAAATCCTTAAAATGCCTATACTTCATTATTCATCCTAGACAAATTTTTCTAACGTTTTGTGTAGTATCAAGTGTCCTCAATACCATATCAAAATTCTACCATGGTATGACCACCCTGAAATTGCTACAAAAGGTTTCTCAACGTTTTTTTTATGTGCTCAATAACATACTAGAAGTCTGCCACAGTCAAACCACTGGAAAGGTGTAATTTTCAAGATGGCGTCCAAGATTGTTGCCAAATCATTAAAATGCCCATTGCCCCTTCCATATTCATCCTCAAAAGGTTTTTCCAACGATCTTTAGTAGTGTCAGTTGTGCTCAATAACATATGAAAGGTTTACCACAGTCTGACCATGGGAAATGTGTAATTTTCAAGATGGCCACTAAATCCTTAAAATGCCCATCTATCTAGTCAAGTGCATTTATAATAATAGGGGAATAATGAACAAGTAATGGGCATTTTACAGATTTGGTGCCACGTTGGATATCATCTTGAAAATTACACCTTTACAGTGGTCAAACTGTGGTAGAGATTTGATGTTATAAAGCATAACTGATACTACAAAAGTGCATTCAGATTTCTTTTTATTGGGGGTTATTTTCATAAATTCAGCCAACTAATTTAGCTGTCAACTTGGACGCCATCTTGAAAATTATACCTTATACCTTATATGTTATCAAGCACACTTGTTACTACAAAATACTGTTGTAAAGAATTTGTCTAGGATGAGTAATGGGCATTTTAAGGATTTGGTGGCCATCTTGAAAAAACCCCACCTATCCAGTAGTCAGACTTTGGTAGTCTTTTAATACGTTATTGAGCACACCTGATGCCACAAAAAACTGTTAAGAAACCTTATGTTGCAATTTGTTTGGGGTAAGGTGGTTTTTTTCATGAATGCACTCGACTATTGTTTAGATGTTCTCAAAAGCAATTTGACTGTTTCAAAGGTACAAAGGCAGCATTAATTGTACAGATGTTTGATTTCTCTTTCAGGAGTTCGAATTTTGCTGTTTGTATACAACATGTAGTTCAGTATCTCTTATCACTAGGCAATTCATTGACTAAGTTTGACTTTGCACCAGCCATTTCTTTTTTGTTTAATGATAATATTTCTCTAATCTATTTCCTAGTCTGAATATTGATATTAAATAATCTTAGACAGGGCCGGCTCTATGGTTTTTATGTGCCTTAGGTGAGACTTGAAATTTGGTTGTATTCTAAGGACAATTTCTTTTCAGTTTGGAGTGTGCCCGGAGGACTTTTGCACCCTAAGCGACTGCCTAGGTTTGCCTAATGGACAGGCCGGCCCTGATCATAGATAAGAGTTATGATTTTGCACTTTAAATACAAAGGTTGCCTGAAGCTATAATTTGTTTATTGGTCATTCATCTTTATTTCTTTCTGTGTATGACAGGGTTGATATATGAAGGGTGTTCCCTACCAGTGTTTTTGTTTTTTGTTTTTTTTAATAGGAACTACAGTATAAATATGAATATTCTAAACAAATCTTGTGGTTATCCCATTTTTGACTGCAATTTTGTCTTTTTAAAACCTTATTCTTGATATTCATTAAACAAAAAAGTACAGGATAGACTAGAAATAAATACATCACTGGCAAATTATTAATGGATGTTTTATGGATATCCATATTTGTTTTCAAATAATATCTTTCCTTCATAGAAGATTCATTATTTTTATAAGATTCAAAGAAATTATTTAACCAAAAATTTCAAAGAGAAAATTTATCAAAATAATACAAAAGTATTTTCCATATCTGCTCGAATTAAGGTCTTTAAACAATTAAGAGGAAATCAATTTATGATATTTTAGTGGTTGTTAACTTATCACAAATCTGGACTTTGTGATGTCATGAAACAAAATACACAAAGTATTTCCTTATTTTTAAATTGATAAAATTGAAAGGGCTGTATCATCTATCAAAAATAAGCAAAAATTGATCCTATTTGGCTGGACTGCACTTTTCTTTTCTTTTACCTTGTTCAATTCCAGGTGACAAAAGTGACCTTTCCAGGCTGGAATGAAGTTCTTTTCCCCAAATTAAAGCAAAAAATCCTTTCATTCAGTGGGCAGTCCTTCATTTATAAGTGCCATCATAACACAATATTTCAGGAACAATCATCTGCAACAACATTGTCTTCCTTTCACCTTATTCTATTCTCTGTGAACTCTTGGACATTTTCAGAATTATACTTCATCTCTTGGTTTCAGGAATGCTGACATTTAAAAAAAAGATCTATCCCCTTTTTTCAAATTTTATTTTATTGCTTATTAAATTTTCTCTTCTGTGTTTTGCTATCACTTATTTTAAGAACCACTTCAATCATCTATGAGAAAAAATGTTTGCTTATAAAATTGGATTATTGTAAGAGAAATCTTAGCAGACTCCTCTCCAATATCTTCTCGAATACAATGACAAGATGACTGACAATGGGATGGTCAAATTCACACCTTTTCAATTTTTTCAGCATAAAATGACATTAATGGGGTCAGATTAAAATTAGGCCAATCTCTATGTGCTATCCAGTTGTATATTTTTGTTTTATCTTTAAGAATATGGAAATATTTGTCTATTGTTTACAAACCACATTCTGGATTAAAGCTAGTGACTTTCACATTTGTAAGGTGTGATGCTTGAAAAACTGAAAAACATTTTAAATGAATGCTTTCCTAATAGTACGTAAGGATACAACTTTATTAAATGAATACATTGAGCGGCTTGTAATACATCTATGGTTTTTTTATTGTCAAAATCATTTGCCATTTCATACATAGTCAATCACTACAGCCACCAATATACAAAAGGTTGTATACAAAGGGAATAGTTTTGGCAAAAAATGGGGTTGCACAGTGGCAGACCTACATTTTGGGGGCCCTGAAGCTTGAACTGTTATGGGAGCCCCTTCACAACCAGCAACAATAGGGCAACATCCAACAAGGTCCCAAGGGCCTTGTAGCCCTTGCCAGACCTTGAGGCTCAAAATGCAGGGGGTGGAGTCCTTGAAGATGAGACCATGCAGTGATCCCCTTCCCACCAGCAACGAGGTATAGGTAACCACTGTTATCTTCTTCAATGGGGTTTGGGAAAATCCATGGCTATCTATTTATTTTTTTGCTTTGAAAGCAATTTTGGGGGGCATTGCCAAAGCTTATTTTGGTATGTGTAAACTACAAGGACAGAATCACTTTACATGTTTTGAGGTAATGTATGTGTTAATGTTTGTAAAAAAGTGGATTCTTCTCATTTTATTAGGTCTACAATATGGTGTCAAGATTCAGTCATCAAGAGTTAGGGAAACGTTATGTACATGCATCCTGGAATGATGAAATAAAACATAGCAAAGACTGCAATCAATATAATCTTATATAAATTTGGATATGGAGTCATCATGAATTTTCAATATGTTGCCCATGGCAGCCCTTTCAAAATGTCTGCCAGTGACAACTGTTTTTAGATCAATTTTCCTATTAGCAATGGATATATGATATTGAGGACATAATTAGTTACAATAAATAGTTTTGGGGAATTGCCATTTGGATAATACATGCAAGTCATTGAAAATTCAAGATGGCCGCCATGACTGGCATGGAATTGTAATTGCAGTAAAGTTTAGAATTGCACAAAAGCTTCCTTCTATCTCAAATTTCAAGATGACTATCATGTATGGGGTCAAATGCTGGTATCAACACCACAACTACCTTCACTGTAGAATGGGGCCGATGATACTGATCATGATAGTGGTCGTGATGGTCATGATGATGATTATGGTGGTCATCTTGAATTTTGAGATAGAACAAAGCTTCTGTGCAATTCTAAAGTTACAATTTCGAATTCTGCATCATAAAAAAATGTATGATTTGACACCGATATCATCCAATACAGACTTGTTTACGCAACTTTATTGCAATTAAATTTTCATACCAATCAAGGCGGCCATCTTTTCAATGACTTGCATGTATTATCCATATGGCTATTCCCCAAATCTATGTATGGTAAATAAATTCAACTAATTATGTCCTCAATATTATTATATTCATTGCTGATAGGAAAAGTGATATAAAAACAGTTGTCACTGGCAGATATTTTGAAAGGGCTGCCATGGGTGACATATTGAAAATTCATGATGGCTCCATATCCAAATTTTTTTTAAAAATGCCTTTGGCTATAAGTGTACCAGATTTGATGCTTTTATCACAAAATGCACAATTGGCTTGAAATTTTCAGCTAAGTAGCTCCACTAATAGGACTTTCATGATCTCAATACACAAAGAGAAAATCCTTAATCTGCAAATGCAGATATGAGAGAACAACCTAGAACTTCAAGATTACCTGAGAGAGTATTTTAACTCCAAGTAGCAAAATCATTAAAAAATAAATAATATATTTATCTTTCCTATTACTATATAGTCCATCTTTCTTTGTTAATATTTGAATCTGTCCTGGAGATTAGGAATTTAAAAAGCAAAAGAAAAACTGAACATCTTCAATAAACTATTAAAAATTATTTTAAAACCAACTGTAAAGTTTGATGATGGCAATATCATGGTATTTCTCATATGAAGGCTTATGGGAATTGGTATTAATTGATGGTATAATGGATAAATACCAATATATATCAATTTAAAGCAATAGTTTAATAACATCTGCTAATAAATTTGGATTCATCTGATTTTATTTTTCAGCAGGACAATGATCCCAAGCATACATCAAAATATGCAAGGGAGTTTTTTTAGCAAAATGGTATTGAATTATTAAATTGGCAGCCCCAACGCCCTGATTTAAATCTCATTGAAAATGAGATGATATTAAAAGAAAAATTGCAGCTAAAAAAAGGAATAGTAAGAATGATTGGTAATACACTAATAATGGGAGGGGGGACAAACATTTTCACTAAAATATTTATATAAAAATTATCAATTAAATGGTTTTATGTTTAGAAAGAGTTTTTTAACACATTAATGAATCTGCATATAATTTTGCAAGTTTGTTCCTTCTTTGAGTGACTTGGAGTTTAATTTTCTTTTTTAAGTGTTGAAAAATTCCAATAACCCAAAATGGCTGCCCTCTTAACATCCTCCCGTGATCATTTCTTTCTGGAATGTATATGCACCTCATCATCCTCGAATACATGATCTTTGCCACTGAAAGTATCATTGTTTGAATGATGAGATTCTTGTATTAGAGTTCTAAATGAAACAATACCAGTAACCCAGAAGTTTATTCATGCAATTAGAAATAAATATAATTTATGATAACTTTTGACATATAAAAATGTTAGTGAAATATTTTTGTACCCCCCATTATTAGTGTATTATTGAATGATTATTTAAGGCAGTAAAAGAAATATGGGATAATTATTATATTGAATATGCAAGAAAACTAGTTAATTCAATGAAAAAACATATTCTTACATGTTTAAGAAATAAAGAAGGATATACTGGCTATTAAATTTTTAATGTTCATTTTTTTTTTTTTGCTTTTAAAATTTTTAATTTACAAAAAAGAAGTTTAACTTTTTAATTAGGTAATAATGTTAAAGAAAAATACATATAAAATATTGGTAACAAGTAGAACTTTTTAATTTCATTATTATTTCTTAATAATAATTTTACTACATGGGATTAGAAATTAAGCTGTTCAGTTTTTTTTAGTCACTGTAGTTTACTTTATAATAAGTGCATGGCAAAGCTGCTAAAGTATTTGTAAGGAGTACACAGGTTGTGATCACAAGCGCCCATAAACGGAGCGTTGCTACCACCAAGAAGCGCGTTGGCTTAGATATCATTTCGCTTAGCAACCGATCACTTATCTCTGTGCTTGATCTGTACAAAAACTGCATCGATTTTGTTGAAAGATTCACACATTAAAATAAAAAGTTGCTTCTGGGGCTCCCTCAGGGATTAGGGGCCCTGAAGCTTAAGCTTCATTAGTTTAATAGTAGATCCACCACTGGGGTTGCAGATTGTACAAATAATATGAAGGTACAAACTGCAATGAAAATGTAAAAGTTTTACTTTTGGTATTGATGCTTACTTGAGCATGACTGATATCTTAGTCACTCAGGCATGATACTTTCAAAATACCAAGCATTGTTTTGTGAAATATAAACCATTTTACTTTGTATGCTTTTGTCAAATTCCAGTAAAAATACTGTAACAAGAACAATCCTCACCAAAATTAGGGGTATAAACGTGATTTGGACTCAGCCTCCTGGCAATCAGTTGATCGTGTCTTACTGATTGAGTTAAATTGACAAGTCTTAGATATTAGCGAAAAATTATCACACAGATATGCACAGGCTAATTTCATTCTAATAAATAAATACATTTATACAAAAAAAATAAATCATTTTTCATTTATTCAATACAAAAGTTGCAATAATCATCTTCAGTTGAAATAAAAGTTTGACCCTGCAGCAGCTAGGCTTGTTTAGAGTTAGTTTCTTCTGGATGCCATTTTGTAAAAATTCAATGCTAAAAAAGATCAGTTTTAATATTTATCTCCAAGTTCTTCGTTTTTTTCTCCAAATATGGCCACATTATTTCATAATATATTTGAAATTTTAAGAAATATCCAATTCCCTCAGATTGATATCCATTTATATAAATTCTTATCTTTTTATTTAATTTTTTGAAACTATTATATTTAAAATCTTTGAGAAAGTTAAACTTCTTTTTTTCCTCCTAAGATTGAATTTCTAAAATTATACTGACAACTTTTTTTCTTGGAATTCATTTTATGAACTAGTTAAGGGATAATACTTAACCGTTGTTTTTATATTGAAACTAAATTTCTTTCTCAGATTTCATTGTTAACTGATATTTTTATTCAACAGTCTCTTGTAATTTTTAGTATTTATTTTCAATGACTAATTTTTAAAAAAATTTAAGATAGTCACCAGACTTCCAAAAATTACAGCTTCAATATGAATAAATCATCAGTCTCAAATTAAAAAAAAGAAGACTATTTGCCATTAAAATATAAAATTTTTTTACTTTTGTGGGAACTTAGCAAAGATGGTCCCGATTGGAATCTAGCTGACATCACACAGATCTGTGATCTGTCAAATTTATGAAGCAATGCAAATTTAATTCATTTAAATCAATAACATTATAATTTATGTATTTACTTTTGTTTTTCTTTCATGAATTCTCTTATTTCTTTTTATTCATGTGCTATTTTTAATATTGAATGGGCACGGGTGTGAAATTTTCATACTCAAAATTTCAGTAAGTCGTGCCTAGCGGGCGTTTTTTTTTCACTGGTTGAAGCAAACATTCGGTTTTTTTCTTATAACAGATTTAGTTTTGCTTGTTATCAGCAGCAGCTTTTCTTTTTTCTTTTTCATTCAGTGGAATTTCTGTTACTTGTCAAGCAGTGACACTGACCAAATAACAAGGCAAGTAGCAGCAAATATTTGCTGGTCACTTACCCTTGTCTACTTTGGTCTAGACAGACTCTTTGTGACTATGCACTTCAGTTATTTGAAAAAGCTTGGAAATGTCCTCTCTTTCCAATACAATAATATCTCCTTGATTAACTGCCATCTTCGGTTCTAATGTAATTGCTTATTTGGGCATGTCATGTCTTGCAGAGATTATTATCGTTACTGGCCTGAAAGAAAGCTGATCATTTTTTTCCAGTTGCTGTAAAGAAGTCTACTGTTTTTTATCTCTTTCTTTTTTTATTGATCTGTTTGTATTGATCTGTTTTTGTTGATTGCATTTATTACGATCATGAAAAATATAATCCTTATGATTATTTTCAAATTACAAATATAGTTTTCATTCTCCATTATGATGGCTGTTGTGGTTGCATTTATTCAAATATTACTGTATGTTTTTTAAAATAGGTAATCTTTTCTTGTCAAATCTCTACATTTGTAAAAGTAACAAAATGAGCTTGTTCATCAATAGAGAAATTTGTCAGTAATCATTTTTTTAAATTTATAAAGTTGCATAATAATTTGTTTGTACTCTGTCTATTTTATAAAAGTTCTTTTTATACATTGCATAGTTATTACCCGTGAAAAATAATTCATGGATATTTTTGAATTTCTGAGATTTTTTTTTTTAAGAAATGTTTATATATACTAATATTTGAGCCATCTGTTTGTTTTTGTTCGTGCCTCTTCTCCACTAACACTACAAGGCCAATTGACATGATATTTGGCTTGAAGAATCAATAAAATAGGCTAACCTTAACAGGTCACCAGATGTCTTTCTTTAGCCAGTCTTTGGTTCTAAACATCAGAAACAAATAATTTTTATACCAGGATTTTTTTTGTCATTCATTCTTCTTACGAATGGCACACATATTTCTTAGAATAAAATTAATTCTTAAACAAGTTTTTTGTGTTTGGGGGCGGATATTTTTTGGCAATGAAACAGTGATAGACCATGTTAGTTTTAAGTCCGTGGATGTCTACCACTTCTCTTTTATCTATGACAAAAATTCCATGTAATTCAGTTCATAGTGAGTAGTGCAGGGGTGAAGTGTATGGACACATGACTCTGTGCTAAATCAGGTCATTTTCTCAGATAAACTTGAAAGTAATTATTCTATTATTTATTGGATGGGGGCGGGGCGGATGGAGTATTGTAAACCATTATTAATTTTTGACTACTATTTAGCTTCATCTTAATTTTTTGGTTGATTCCTTTGATCACTACTTCAGTAAGGCCATCATTCTAGGACACACGTTAAACAGCGCATAAGATTTACGTCTCTGTTTAAATAATAGTTTTTCCATTTGTTGTGTTGGGTAAGAAGAAATAAGAAACATATTTTTCATTGTATTGTCTAATTTGAAGTTATGTTTTCCCTGGCCAATGCCGGGTATCCCTGCTAGTGTGTTTTAATTTAATAGTTCACTACTTCAAAGCTGTTATAGTGTAAACAAATGTTTACATCTTATCAATTTCATCTGAGGTTTTATTAAAAAGTAACTGAACTTATTTAAGAGTCCATTGTTTCAAATGGTGAGTAGGAGATATTTTTATCAGCAAAATTGTTACCCTGAAGTGGAAGAGTCCATTATTATGGACAGAGAAACAAACAAGAAATCACCCTATTCCTTATATAGATAGATAATTGATATTTCAATTTTATGACTTGTTTAGATTAACATCACTGCTTCTCATTGAAACTTTATATTACAGCTCAAAGCTAAATAAATGGCAATCATGGAGAATTGCTTGTTTTAGATGTATGTAATTTCTTTGTAGAATCTTCTCGAATGCTATGACTTGAGGTTGATATTCCATACAGCATTTTCTTCTTTTGATTAAGTCTTTGGCAATAAGATTTCTTTGTAATGTTTTACATTAACTGGTATTGATTATTTCATTATCAGTCTACTTTGTATATATTTCCTTTGAAGTGAATTCCATTTCTGTTTTGTCTTCTTCCTTCCTAAGAGCTGATAGAATGATTGCCTACTCAACTGCATACATTGTGTGTGTGTGTGTGTGTGTGTGTGTATATATATATATATATGTGTGTGTGTGTGTGTGTATACATGAAATCAAATGATGGATAATTTTATATCTGATAGAATATATATGCTAGTATATATACATATACACACATACAGGTATACCTTGATTAGTGTGGTTAATTTGTTCCCAAACTTTCCGCACTGTTCAAGGTCTCATAATTTAATGTGTTTATTTGCAGCTTATACTTATTTATATTAATTTGTACAGCAATACCTTAATCATAACACGTCAAAACCCACACTATTCAAGGTATATGTATGATAATTATAAAGACATTTTATTAGTTGAGAACCTATATTTGCCCGGCACCGATGTGAATGCTAAATGGGCAGCCTAAATTGTAAATGTAAATAAAGTTATGAGTGCCGTACAGGGATTGAATCCACGTCCACCTTGGAAGCAACCTTATACACAGGTCCTGCTCTACCACTGAGCTAAGGAAATGCTCATAGTAGGCAGGACCTGCGTATAAGATGGACGTGGGTTCGATCCTCGTACGACACTCATTTCTTTATCTACATTTACAATTTAGGCCGC
>VCCN01005374.1:2149992-2163296 GCA_006491835.1 Architeuthis dux | reverse complement strand
AGGCAAAATGGCTCTGGCAGTCAGGCTGGCTAAGAATAGTGTGACAAGCGATGTGTTCAGTGGTTCCCAACTGGGGAGGTGGTTAGGTAGTCCAGGGGGGAATAAGGCTATTAGCTAAAAGTAAGTTGTCTAATCAGCTATTTTGGGGGCTAGATCTAGCCAATTCTTTTTTGGTCTTCGAAATTTAGATTTGAAAAATGCCAAAATTGACCTTTTTTCAAAAATACCAAAATTGAGGTGACCTTAAATTGACTGTTAGAGGTCAGCACCACCTATCCCATGTTCATCCTGGTGTCAAGTTACCCGTGTTTCACACATTTTCAGTCTTTAAGATTTGGAAGTGCCAAAATTGACCTGACCCTAATTTGACCATTAGAGATCATCAGAGTTCAGTGCCACCCATCTTATATTCATCCTGGGGTCAAGTTACCCTAGTACACAAATTTGCAGCTTGTGGGTGCAACTGACTAGTAGAGAAATTGAATGCTGCTTTTACTCTTAGGTGCCTAGTCAATACAAATTTGCACCCTTTACAAAAATTTGCACCCTTTACTAAATCTTTCAGTCTTGTAAAAAAAGAATTTCCCTTCACTTTTGACTTCTTAAAGGGAGGAAAAGTTCCCCTTCACTTTTGACCCCTTAAAGAATTAAAATAAGATATGTATATTGAACGGAAAGTGAGGGTCCAGTTTAGCATTATAGTTACATTATAAATAGAACCCTCCTCTAAAAACCTTTAAAAAAATATTTTTCTCAAAACCTTCTCCTAGGTCCATCTCACCCCCAAAAGGTTGAATTTTTAATAATTATAGTATAATGTAGCTTTCAAAATCACCTGGCGTGAGTTATTTTTATGACCTAAATTCTAAGATAGTCACATGATCAACTGGCATTCACTGATGCTTTCAGTTTTTCTAGTGTAAATATAGATGATTCATAAATAGGTTTTCCCACATTTTACTTTCACTATAAAAATGTGGTATTTACAATGTGGCTGAATATTGAAGCCCACTTAATGATTATTTTCTTTTTTCTTTTCCTAGAAGCCTGAAAAGGTTATAAATACTGTCAAAGGTTTTAACTGAAATGTTTGCAAAGTAAAATGATTATTGTGATTGTAATAGATTTTACAAGTAATGCACAAATTGGTTAGGGCATTTTAAATGTTTTTTTAATATTTTTTTTTTTTTACTCTTGGATTAACTTGTAGTAATGAGCATCACTGACACAGCACTTGAAATAAAAGACTGCAGTCCTATCATTCTTGGAATGATAATGACTTTTCTCAAAATCACTGCAGTCCTATGTCTTCCACTGAGATAATTCCTTAAATACTTCACCTTGTAACTTGGAACAGGGTTTGGCCAACTTTTTTGGAGGTGGGTCAGATTAGAAATGTTTTTTTTTTGCTGGCCAAGGTGAATAGAAAATGAAACAATGATCATACATGGTTATGGAAACAGCTTGTTTTTTTAATTAATTTAATGTTTTCATTATAGGTATATATATCTACAGTCTCCTGCATAGGTGCCGACTTTTAGTTTTCCTGGGGGGTCTCAAATCAAAAAACATTATGTTGAAGCTATTCGAATTAATTGCATAGAAACACGTATTATCAGTAATAACATTTAATGGATAACATGCTTGTGTCAAAGTCTATAATTCCCCCCAATATTAAAAAATGAATGTTCAAAATAGATTAAATGTGTGTTAAAATTGTTTTGTTTTAAATACCTTCAATGTAAAATCCATTCTGAACATATCAAATGAAAAAAAAAAAATAATTCTGTGTATTTTAAAAATAAATTAAATTAATAGCGATAAAGTTCGACAGTGCACCTGTGTTAAATTGTTTGTCAATTAATACCAGGAGAGGCTCAGCCCCATCGACAATTTCCCCAGGGGTGGCTCAAGCCCCCTCGTAGTCAGCGTCTAAGGTCTCCTGTATACTTTTCAATCAATAAGAACTATGAAATCTTTTTTTTTTGGAGGAGGAGGCGGAGGAGGAGGTGGGTACAAAACATTGTCAAATTGTGGTTCAAATTTTGTGGGTTCAGTAATCAAAACTGACTGCAGGTGGCGATCAGTTAACACTGATCTATAAATAGATTTAATATACTTATTTGTTAACCAAAGATAAGGAAAGCAAAGAATATTTGTATGCAATAGTAGTTTGGCGACCCCTGACTGTTGACTTTGCATTCTTTTGATGGTAAGCAGTTCTCTAATATTTCCTGTTACCAGAGACACCTCAGTGGCTGTATTCTTGTATCTGGCAGCAGCCAGTGGTCTGAAGAATTGGAGCCAGTTTTGGGAATCGTTATGACTACAGTCTCTTATCACAACTCTGTGTTTCATTCATCCTGCTTTATCTTTTACATAGAGAAATTACTTGTTGAAATCAAGGTGCCAGTGTCTAGAAAAAGGGGAGGGTTTGTGTTTACAGTCTAGGATTTATTTAGATATAATGGAACTTTGAATTATCCAAGATACAAAGTTATTTTTAGTTGAAATTTATAGAGTGTTGACAAAGTCTTTTGTGTGCTGAAATGAAATAACACTAGAAACTAGAACTACACTTAGTTGCCCAACAAATATAATTCATTTAGAGTGCATTATTAGAAACCATCAACCAAAACTGTCAACATAGGTTTCTTCAATTTGTAAGGGATTCTGCCTAGCTGGCTATGTGTGTATCATTTGTACAGGTCACACCAATGGAGCTAGATGGCAGAAAATTTAAACATTTACTTATGTCTAGAAAAATGTTTTTTTTGGGGGTATTTTTAAAAATTCTCCTCCAAAATAATATAGGGAGAGGGCATTCAATTTACAATGTAATATTATGCTAAATTGGTCCCTTAGTTTGTTCACACTTGTTTTGTGGAAATTTGGATTTTTTTAGTGATGCAACAAAAGGCGAGAGAAGTAACTAATTCATTGATCACCTCCAACATGGCGTTGATGTTGATCACGTGACGGTTTATATTGAGTGACTAACCAGATGTGTCTTTTTTAATGATCAAACTAATATTAGGATTTTCAAACCAATGAGTCTGGAGTAGTTTTAATAAAATGTTGATCACATGATGGTTTATATTGAGTGACTAACCAGATGTGTCTTTTTTAATGATCAAACTAATATTAGGATTTTCAAACCAATGAGACTGGAATTGTTTTAATAAAATGTTTACCATAATGACTGTTCTTCATAAGTTTGTCACAAGGGAATGTTTAAATCTTATGATGTTTGTCTTTCTACTGACCTTTTACAAAATGTTCTATTATTATCAAATATCTCTGTCTGCTGTTACATTAGCCTTCACATTGAGTTTTCTTTAGTAAAAGAACTCTTTGATGTTGAATTTTCATTTCTTGTTATGGTTAACCAGTATAATTTTCTAGTTCTAGGAATGTACACTATAAGCCGAATAATTTGCTATATAATTCTTTAACCATCGTGATGTCACCTTGTACATAAGTATATTGGTGAGGTATTTACTTATCTGCCAAAAGGTTGTTGTAAATTCAGCTGTTGACCTGGTCTCTCTATTATATGGGTTATAGCAACTGAGGCATTCTAGATTGCCTCAATATCTTGTTTTGGTTGGATAAAAAAAAGTAATTAAAGTTATGATTACTTCACTTGCCTCTGGTAACAGGGTACAACTAATCTCTTTGATGATACGGCCAATTCGCGTTGGACACACCGTTTCTCGTACGATCACCAAAGTTAAGCAACGTCGAGCCTGGTCACTACCTCGATGGGTGACCGCCTGGGAATACTGTGTGCCAAAAGTAGCTGGGGATCGTGTAGACAACCTCAGGCAATTCCAGTTATCCTCCTTAGGAGGAGACCAATCTGTACACTATGCTCAATAGCACAAGCCAAAGCCCCCCCCCCCTACATCCCTCTTGAACATTCTGGCTGGCCTGGCAGCGAGCGACAAGAAATGAATGAATGATTGTTCTCTTAATAGACAATTTTAATTAGTTTTACAGTAGTGGCATTGAATGGTGCCATAAATGAATATCATTGTTTAATGTTGCCATACAACCTTTGCAGAGGTTTGAGTTGAGTCTCATTAACTTTAATCTTTGATAATTTAATATTTGCTCTTGAGACCAAAATCTTCAGTATACATCAATGATTCTGAATGTAGGGTGTGCTCCCCACAGGGGGTCAATTTTGAATTTGTGTGAAGAGCATTTTGGGGCTCCAAACTGAATCATGTTAAGGCTTAACTGATTAATTCCTAATTATACAATATTATTAATTTCTAATTACACAATACTAATAATTACTAATCTTTCTATAGATTCCATAGCAGCTAATGCTCAACTCATTAACTTTGATTATTCCCAATTCACTTCAACCCTGATTTAAAAACCTGGATGGAATTTTTATTCAGGATAGCATGCACCTGGCAATCTCTTGAAACTGTGCTTGCATATTTAAATGTCTGTAGAGGAACAATAGGCAATCATTTGTTTGTGTATCAGAATTCCAGTTGGTTAAAGGACATGAAGAAAATTGTTTTGTGATCCTAAATGATTTTCTTTTTTTCTCTTTGTGTTGATTGGTTTTTGTCTTCTATATATTCAATTTGTAGTAGCTGAATTGTTTTCCAAAATTAGCCTCATCTTAAGGCTAAAAAGGAATGAAACTTTGAAGTCAACAACATTAGGATTATAAAAGGAGAATGCCTGAATGAAGACACTGGTGACAATTTAAAAGAACACATATGCTTGAAAAATTACTGTGATGTATTCTGTTCCCTTTTAAGTTCCTGCTCTCTCTTTATGGTTTCCTTTTAGTTTTTTCCTGATAATACATAACCTTAATCAAACTTAACTGTTCTACTTAAGAATTCCCAGTCCTAAGCATCATAGCATAATGAAATCTCACTACAATTGAAGTAATCTCTGTGTGTGTGTGCACTGCTTTTACTCAACAACTGGCCATTGACATTCGCCAGATATATTAATCAGTACTTTTCAAAGTTAACTTAACCTCAAGATTAAGAACAAGATATGTGAATTTGAAATTAACTATTATATATAAACTCTCTAAATCTACATTATTTTACAGAAGAAAATTGTGATTGTAATCGTGATGAAATATTGCAATACTTGAAAGATTTACTTAAAATTCAAGTATCTTAATGTTAAATGATGAGATATAAAAAAAATAACAAATTGTGGAGGAAAGTGTTTTAATTCTGACTATTTTTTTCTTTTTGTTGCTTTTTATCAATGTTTTTAGCTGATCTATTCTTTGGCTATTAAAATAATCTGCAGAAATTCAGGTCAAAGAAGTAGCTTTAAACAAGACTTGAACAATCATCCCATATCTTTTGAGCTTGTCATTCATTGATGACTATTTGCCATTAAGCTACCTGACATTCTTTTTGTCTTACTTTATTCCATGCTGCATTGTTGACTACCTAGTAATAATTATACTCTTTTGGGGATTCTGAGATGAAGTATTTCAATTATTAATTTTATTAGTCTTGACTAGTTCCTTCATCTTTTAGCTGATCTAATCTTTGGGTATTAAATTAAGTTTTGGGAATTCAGAACCTTTTTCATAAATTTGTTGAAAATTGTCATAGCCTCACATGCACGAAAGTAAGGCAGTAGAAGCAGCTGTGGGAGGTTTCAAGCAATGTTGCCAAGTATGGTTTGTTATTTATAGCTAAAACTGTCTTTAAAGGATGGCTAAAATTGGCTAGATTTTTCCATTTCCAGCTAACTTTATTGCTAAAATGTTTCTCATTCAAAGTCCACCTATCAAATAAAATAACAATGCACTAAGACGCCAGAACAAATTATTAATAGAAATTGTACATTACCTTTTATTAAATTTACTAATTTTTTTAAATGGCCAGATTTTTTAATTTTTTTATTGGCTAAATTGGGAAAAACAATCGTCCAGATCTAGCTGAAAAATGGCTAATTTGGCAACCCTGGTTTAAAGACTCAACTCGTCCATCTGTTACATGTAACAAGAATCAATAAAAAAAATGTTAATCTAAAATTCATGCGAATTTTATGACCCACAGATTTTTTCTCTCAGAATTTTAATAGGATTTGTATTAATTCAAAATCAGATTTTCTTTGTGGCTGCTCAAAGAGGTTTTAAATGCATTGTCAGTCAGTAAAAGGATTGTTCATAACAAACTGACAATTTTGAATAATTCTTTTTTTTTTTCATCAAAACCAATTTATATTCCACCTCATTTTGTTCTGCTTAGACTATTTTTTTTATTTAAAAAAAAATTGTTTAATCTTCAATGTTCCTGCTCACTCTTTATGGTTTCCTTTTAGGTTTTTCCTGATAATACATAACCTTAATCAAACTTCATAACACAATGAAATCTTTCCAAAATCTCACTACAATTGAAGAAATCTCTCTATGTGTGCACTCGATTACTCAACAACTGGCAATTGTACAAAGTTGACATTCGCCAGATATATTAATCAGCATACAAGGCAGTGCAGTGTCGGTTTTGAAGTTGTTTGGATCAGCAGTCGGCCATTAAATGAAAACACAAGAATGCTTTGCCTCTCTTAGCATCACAGCTGTAACATATCTAAAACACTAGTTTCATGTCAGACTTTAAACAAAAACCTAAGGATGCTCTGCCTCTCCTAGAGCTCCCTTGACTTTCACTCTTTAGAACACATTTTGCATCAATCATTACTTACTGCTAATCAATGTTCCATCTTATTTTTAGTAGTCAAGGTTTGCAAAAATGTTGTGAAAATTTTTTCCCTGAGACAAAAGTATGTGTGCATTTTTGAATTTGACATAGTGAATCAATATTCTTTCAGCAAAAACTCAGTAAGCTATCTACCGAATTTGAAATCTTTTGTTCACACATTCATTTTTTTGTGCGCTGGTTGTGAAATGTGTGTGCATACGTGCACAGCTTAGAGGTTCCCTCTAAGCTGTGCACGTATGCTGTTAATTTCTAATGGTTACACAAGTATTTCATTCAAATTTATTTTACATGACAGACTGCTCCACACACTATAAGTCTGGCCCTTCCAAACATGCACCTTTGGAATGGACACTAGTTTTTATAAAAGGTAAATCTGCAAAAGACTTGATTTTGAGCAAACATAAAAATCATGGTTTTTATAGAACGGATAATTAGAAGTGGAACTAATGGTATTAAATTTCTGTGATTGATGCGACTTGAATCCTATGATTGGTATACTTTTCAAAATTACAGTAAGTATTTTATTGATTCATTGATAACTACTTATAAATGAAATTGAAAGAAACCTGTTAGAAACGTCAACCAAAACTGTCAACATAGGCTGTCAGACTCACTTGAAAACTGATGAAACCTATGTATGTATCGTGCATAGAAGCATCACCAATGGGGCTAGAGGGCTGAAGATTTAAACATTTAATCCATATTATGTCTAGGTTGGGGGGGGGGGTTCAATTTATAATTCAAGTGTATGCTAAATGGATCCCTTAGTTTGTGTCAGGCTGCTTTCATGCTTGTTTTTCCAAAATATGAACTTTTTTGGAGATCACGGACCAACAAAAGATGAGAGAAGTAATTTATTCATTGATCACCCCTTGTTCCAATTTTTTAATTGATCACCCCCAACATGGCATGCTGCCAAAAGATATTGGTCATCTGACGATTTCTATTGAGTGACTTACCAGATCTGTTTTCTATTAATTTTAAAGAACTCAGTTAATATTTGCTTAACATAGATATGTTAGCATCAGCCATTATTATATGAGGTTATTCAACAATGTGTACTTCATTAACATTGTTCACATTGTTCTGTCTTTACTTTCATTCCCATAACTCAACTTAGTATAAATACAACACAGCCACCTGTACAAATATAAAAATATCTTCTACTTATATAATGAACAGTGTGATTTTCTTGGTTCTGTGTCCGTAACACTGGACTCTCCCATGAAAGGTAACAATTTTGCTTATGAAAATACCTCCTATCCACCATTTGAAACTGTGGACTCTTCCAGCTAAACAAATTCAGTATTTTTTTCCCTAAAAAATCATCTTGTAGAAATCCCAAAATATCTGTGAACTTTTTTCCAATGTGATTAACAAGTAGATCATATGAAAAAAAAAAAATGAATCAGGATGTACATTATATAGCAATAATCAGCAAGTTAATCTTGTTGGCTGTTGTTAGTGGGTTCGATCCTCGTTGGAGCTCTTACTATTGATGGTCTGATACCAAACTATTAATCATATATTAATAAATCATATAAAAAAAAGAAATAATGGATCAGGATGCGCATAGTATAGCCAATGATCATCAAGCTAATCTTGCTGGTCATTATTAGTGGGTTCAATCCTATTTGGATCTCCCAGTATCAATCGTTTGATACCAATTTATGCTAATTGAATCTACTTATATAATGAAGTGTGTGATTTTTTTTTCTCTGTCCATTTAAACATAACAATTTTGCAAATAAAAATCTCCTACCACCATTTGAAACTATGGACTCTTCCACTGAAAGAATTCAGTATTTTTCTTAAAAAAATCATCTCATAGAAATTCAAATACATATATCCGTGAATTTTTTCACAGGGCTTAACTAGTCTAAAAATAAAGCTGTTCTTGGTTTTATGGTTAAAACACATGAAAACAATTTTAATGGGAAGAGACTAATAACAACTACAAACAAGAATTCATGTATTAACAAGTACTTCAGTCATTATCCATTAAACAATACCAATATTTTGATTATTATGTCATGTAGCATGTGATTATTGATACTACAGGAGGAAGAATTTGTTAGTTAAGTTAAAATCTTGACTTTTAAAATCGAATTACTGAAAATTGTTCCGCTTGGTTAGTGTAATGGTTAGCACATCTGCCTCACGCGCAGAAGGTCCCGGGTTCGATTTCCGGTATGAGCGAAGAGTGTGGAAAACTCTTCATTAGGACAAATTTCCCCAAGCTGTATGATTTTTGAGTGGAAGTATCCCTTCTAATTCTAATATTAATAGCTGTCTAAAATCCTTGTCTTTTTAAAGAAGACATGGATCAGATAAATTAAATATCAAAATGTTGTACCAGTGCAATGCAGGATCCCAGCAACTTTACAGTAAACATGCTGGTAACTTTAAACACCAGTTTTCAAATTTAAAAGCAAGAATACTTTGTAGTTAGCATTCTATTAATCCTATAGTGAGTTTCAATGTATTTACTTTTTAGCATTACTGTATGGAAAGTCAAATGCTGCCTTTTGTATATTTGTATATTTGTATGGATAAAACTTTCCAATCAATAAGACTCTTAAACACCTGATGTAATTCCCATGGGCTAAAGAGCAAATATTATTGGCATCATTTGAACTGTTCACAGCACAAACTATCAGGTATTAATAGGGAGTTGAGCTTGCCTTGTGGTGTGAGATGTGTATTTCTTACTGGCACCAGAGGTTAGTGTTCAAGCCCAGGTAAAAATCTAGGATTTCAATTGCTGATTTTTCAAGGTAGGCAGGCCCTTCCTACTTGGTGCAACAGGATTTTCAAACCCTGCATTTCTCGTAATTTGGCTTTGTGCTTATACTAAGCTTAGATGGACGTAACAATATTTTTAGTATTTATCAGTGAGGCTACAATATGAAAGACTTCTTTACTCCTAGTCCAAGGCTGTCAATTCATCAGCATTTCTCATGGTGGTGATGATCTACTGCATTAATTTAACTATTTCAAATGTTAAAAGAAAAGATCTCACATTGATACAGAACACGTTATTAACTGCTCTTCATGATAGACAGATGGCTTAACAGTAGACCAATAGTCCAGGTAAACTAGGGTTTTAATTGGAAAAAATTAAAACAATTTTTTTCTCCACAATGCATTTCTATGAAAAGTCCCAAGAAATCCTAGTTGAAAATCCAAGATGATGACCATTTTTCAAGATGTCCACCAATTTGACCGCCATAAGTTGTTTGGGGCTAGAAAATGATGATGATACATTTTTATAGTCCAGACAAACTAGCCCGATTTTGTGCCCAAATTGGAAAAAAATTAAAACATAATTTGCATAAATTCAACTTGATCGCCAATTATCAACAAAATGCCATTGCTGGGTCAGGTTTTCATCTGTTTAAGAATTGCATCAAGTTAAAGACCAATTTTAAAGTGAGTAATTTAAAAAAAATATATGGAAAATCATTTGAGCAATATTTGAACTGGTACAATGGGCCTAAAGCCCTGAACCAGCATTTTGGGGTGGGGGGATTTTTTTTTTATCTTTCTATGATTATTGTTGGCCCTATGCAACTCATTGAAGTATGCAAACCTGCTACATACTAATTTTAAATCCATAGAATCCTGAAAATATATTTATTAGTCAATATCCAGGTACAGTTGACCCCGAACCAGCATATTATGGCAAAAAGGAGCATTTTCTGATAATAATCTCTAAAATTTGGAGAAAAAAAACTTAATATTCTGAACACCCAAGACTCGATAAAATTAGGTGGGGAATTAATATTCCAAACATTTTTGAACATTCTCTTTCCAACCATATATCATGTCATATGTGCAAACATTAGGTTTGTATATATTTTATATACATATAAATATATTGGCAAGAGAATTCTATCGGCGTGTGCTGGAATACCTACCTTCATGTTTTTGTCTGTAACTTCTTTTGCACAACAGATACAAACTGTTGGAAATCTGACAAAATTCTCTTTCCAACGATATATCATGTCATCTGGACAAACATTGGGTTTTCTGGTCCCAAACAACTTAGGGAGATCAAATTGGCAGCCATCTTGAAAAATGGTTGCCATCTTGGATTTCTTGGGACTTTTAGTAATGGTGTTCTGGAGACTTCATAGAATTGTGGAGAAAATAATTGTTTTTATTTTTTACAATTTGTGTCCAAAATTGGGCTAGTTTGCCTTGATTATAAGTGGATTGAAAGATTTGATGCAGTACCCTGTCTTTTTAGGTAATTTAGAAAGCTGTCTCTGCTTTCAAATCAAGGCAGTGTACTCTTTACCATGTGTGCATATAAAATCCAAGCAGTACAAATATTGTTCTACTTAATTATAGAAATTAATATTTTTCACTGACATTCTTCTAATTCCATTTGTTTTAAAATAACATGAAGCTGGAAATTATGCAGTGTTTCTCTCATTTGATCTAAGGTTGAATACATTTGCTGTTTTTAGATGTGTGTCATTTATTTCTGATTTTCTCATGAGACCAAAGCATCTCTTGAAGATTTTTTGTCGTTGAAAAGGCTTGATTTTGAGCAAACATAAAAATCATGGTTTTATAGAACAGATAATTAGAAGTGGAAGTAGTGGTATTACATTTTTTTTTAAATTGGGTATTTTATGCTGAAGCTAAAAGATCTGGACTTCTATTAAGAGTTTTCTTCTGTAGAATAAATACTATTAAGCAGGTCAGTATTTATTCTCCAGAAGGAAACTCTTTTCTTTGCTTTGCTTTGCTAAGCATAGTGAGGGAGCACTATCATATGGTTGCCTGACTGATTTTTATACATTTGGTAGCAAGATACTTTAAAAAAAACAAACAAAAAATGAAAATTCAGATATATTTGAAACAAGCCTGGCTGCTGCAAGGTGAAACTACACTCCTACTTCTATTCCAACTGAAGATGATTACAGCAACGTTTGTCATCATCATCAGCCATCATGAGTCCACTGCTGGACAAAGGCCTTTCCCATCTCCTTCCATAACGACCCAGATTGTGCTAACCTCTGCCACGTTTTACCAGCAAACTTTTCTATCTCATCTCTCCATCTTGTATCTGTTTTTTTTTTCTACTGCGTTTACTGTCCCATGTCAGTCAGTCTTTTCCCCAATCTACTGTCATTTCTTTTTGCTAGGTGACCACTCTGATCCATGTTGATCTTTTTCTATCTCTTAGAGTTATCCCTAGCATTGCTCTTTCCATGGCAACTTTTGTATTGTATATTTAAAAAATGATAAAAAATATATATTTTTTAGTATAAATGTATTTATTTAGTAGAATGAAATAAGCCCTTGTGTATTTGTAACATACAATTTCCTTGTCAGTTTGGCTCAGTCTGCTTATCACTTGGTCGTTATTTCAAATCACGGTAGGGAAATGTTCATTTTATATATTGGTTTGATTCAATGTGATGGGACAGACAAACAGTGAAGAGTTTACTCTCCTAAATTAGGTGAGGATTGTTGTTGTTACGGTAGAAAAACAAAGTCAACTCCAGATCTGGACTGTTTTTTTAAACTAAAAAAAACCCAAACTTGTATCAGTGGAAGAGTCCATTGTATCAAGAAGATATTTTTATCAGCAAAACTGTTATCTTTAAGTCAAGTCCATTGTTACAGACAGTAGATTATATCAAAATAACTAATAAAAAAAGTCCATAAATACACTGATTGCAGTATATATGAGTTGTGAAGGTCTAGATGCCTGCTAACAGGGTCAGCCTCAAGGTAACTTATGTTTATACCAACAGGATTAGGTAAAGAACTAAGAATAGTGCTGCATTCAGAGCCCCATTTTCACTGGTTTGACATCAATTTTCCGTCTTAGGTATTAATTTTTCAGCAATTTGATTCTCCAATCTGACACTAAGAATAGAACCCCCAGATTGCTCTATCAGTGACCTATAAACATATAGTACATAGGTTTTACATTAATGACACATTTAAAGGTGATCAATAAGAGAAAGGTTTGTTCTGATTAGCTGACTTGAATATTTATTGTACAATGGATTTGGACTAGCTGATTATAACTAAGGAAATAGTGATTAATTTCTTTTTAAATTATAAAACCAATTGTGTTGGGTCCATTACTGACTGTACAAGATTTCCTCTATGCATTGTATTCTTAGACCATTGTTTTATTAATAGGGTTGGTATAGGCTTAAGTTAATCATTCAGTTCACTTTTTCCTGGCCTGGTTGGGACACACCCCCCAGTTAACCTCTAAGGCTATGGGGATGGTAGTTGACTAATCCACCCCCCCACTCTCCCTCCCCCTCTCTCTCACTCTCCCCAACAATATAATGTAAAATGATGCTAGTAAATTTCTGTGAATCTAAAGAATAAGATGACTCATTCCAAATGAAATCCAGCTTTTTGAATTTCACTCGTGATCATCAATCTGCTAAATTTGAAAGCAAGAGTGGATATCTCTCTTTCTCTATCTATCTTTATCTATCTCTCTATCTATCTTTATCTCTTTTATCTCTATCTATCTTTATCTCTCTCTCTCTCTCTCTCATATATTAGTCTGTAGAAACCTTTTTGTTTTCT
>VCCN01005374.1:2129247-2142570 GCA_006491835.1 Architeuthis dux | reverse complement strand
AAAGAATACTGATATATGAACTTAGGGCTCTTACTAAAATTTTAGTAATTTCTGTTTGTGTGAAATTTAGTAACAATATATGCAGATAAGCATTAGTTACTATCAAATCTATAGTAAAATTAAGAATTAATCAGAATGCTTTTTGCTCTTCACGTCCAAATTCCAAATTGCCTGCCTCCCCCATATATCCAAATTGTCCCCTTTGAATCATTGATGTAGAGATTCTTGAATTGTAACAAAATGACAGAAACCTTTGCATTCAATAGTCGATCCATTCTTCTCTACATGTAGAAAATTTGATAAGCAAAAATATTGATTCTTTTTTCTTTTTAATTGTTATTAATTATAGTTATTTAAACTCCAGTAAAAAGCATCACTGTTGGTTCATTGAATTCATGACCTATTTTTTCCATTAAATATGCACTTCTGTTAAGTAGTTTAATTATCTTACTAGCTAGACCCCTAGAAATTCTGCGGGTATTCAAACCTCTGACCTGGAGATAGCTTATAAAGTTAAAGTTTATACCCTGACCTTCGTAATCTTCCATCTGTACTTTTAAGTTAGTCCAGTTACTTGTTACATACAGTACATACAGTTGGCCATGGCTGAATACAGGAGGAACAAGCCCACTTTATCAAAATATTGTTCCTTAGATGCTAATGCAAGAATAACTGGAAATCTTTTTCTTTTCATAAGGAAAGGTAAAGTTGTTTCTCTAAGAGTAAGATCAATTATTAGTTGAAAAAGTAATTGAAGTGGTTTCTTAAAAAAATTGTGGTGTAAGTGAAGAAAATAGTATCCTTACCACCAAAATGGACTTTTCTTATGTCAATTTAATATCCCAATCACTGTATGTAAAAAAAATGTTATTGCATTTTTTTTTTCTTCTATGAATTTAATACCCCCAATTATAATGAATTATAATGAAATTAAATATTAGCTGAAAAAAATTATCACAGGAGCAGTGGCTGTCTTGATAAAATGTATTAAAAATTCAAAGAAAATGTTAAATTTAGTTTTTGTTGTTTTGAATGAGTTTAACACATCAATATTATTTGATAGACAAAAAGAAAGAAATATAAGTGGCTAATTCAAATAATTACTAACATTTAGAAAAAAACCTCTTAGTATTTCCAAGTTAATTTCACTCTATATTCAAATAGTAGAATGGTGGCCTAATGGATTTGTAATTTGCCTGCCTTTCTCCAGGTCAGAGGTTCAAATCACGGCAAGATTAATTAATTAAATTTTAGTGCTCAGCAGGTTTTTGGTGAGAAAGGGTAACAGTCATACATACAAAATAAGCAGAATAATATTATAGATATTTGATGGGGAAGGGAGAGCTGTTATTTTTATAATTGTTTTGTTAGATTTTCAAGCAGTTGCTATGCCAGGATTGTTTTGCTGTAATTCTAGTCTCAACTTATATTAGTTACAATGCCAGGAATGCAACCGGGTTTGTTGTTCAGTATTTCTCTAAATTTCACTTAGGCTCAAAACAAAACAATCTGTCCTCCTATTAGTGATGCAGTCTAGCTTTCATTGTAATTTAATGTGTGAATTGTAACCAGAGAAAATCAGTTTTTATAAATATCACACTGGGCACTTAAGAGAAATGTTTTTGAACTGGTTTGATATCATTCTTCACGAGAAAGAAATCTAGTAATGATCCTACTTATCCATCAAGTATGTGAGAATAGTCTTCAGGGCCTTACAACTGTATTTATTGCCTGATCTATCAAGCAAGTTGCTTAAGATTAGCACCAAATTAGATTAGAACCAAATGCATGCATGGCCTGTTCTTAATATATACTAGTGCATGTCTGTATATTAATAACTATGGTTTTGTCTTCTAGCATCCCTTCCACCTTCCATTAATGAAAAGAACTAGCCTACCTAGGGCAAGAGCACCTTAGTCCACACCTATCTCAGCATCCCTCCCACTTTTCAACAGTCTGCAAAGTCCTCTTTCAGGATTTCCATCAGTTTCCCCATCATTTTCTCCTTAATCTGAAATCTCCTTGGGGAAAGCCAGAAGTCGTAGGAAGCCAAATCTGGACTATGTGGGTGCTGACAGACCTGGGTGATGCAATGTTTTGCCAAAAAGAATGATTCGCTCAGTCATAGTGAATGTGATGGCCATACAGTATACAAGCTTACTCAATAGTGTCTTACTGCTGACTGAGTAGCCCCACAGGAGAGTGTCTGTTCATGCATATGCAGTAAGGTCCCATCGGTTGCTAAGTTACAACAAGGTCTTGCGACCAATTCTTGAGATATTAAAAATGGCTGTATACCTTGCAGGCAAACCTTGTAGTATATGTAAATACAATATTTGTAAGTCCTACTCAATCATGGAAGTTGTTGGTTGTATATGAGCACTTCACAAATCCAATACATCTTAAATACCATATTTCAGTTTGGTTTGATACAATCAGCTATTGTGCTATGGACTATGTTCTGTGATAGTTATGGCCAAATCGTCTTTGATACACAGGTTCTCGTATGATCACCAAAGTTAAGCAATGATGAGCTTGGTCAGTACCTAGTTGGGTAACCATCTGAGAATGCCAGCTGGGGAGGCATCCCCTGCAGCCATGCTGATCTCCAAATGTATTGAACACTTCTTTCCTTTGGAAGCCTTCAGCATGGTCGAGAGGGGGGAAAGTGAAACTTGCGCACAACACTTCCTCCATACTAAGCATCAAGGCATAGCAGCTTTAAGCTGCTAAGACCGACTGCCAAGGCGAAAAGAGCCATGTTCTGTGATAGCTAAAGTTTTTTTTTTGTTCTGATGTTTATTTTGAATGTCGATAGCTGCAATAAGACCCAAATGGATCAGAGTTTGTTAACAAATTGCTAAAAGGTCATAGATGAAACATGTATAGCCAACAGCTCTGTTGGCCATGCTTTGATCACATAGTACTATATTGAATCATGGCATAGAGCAGTTAACTGAACATTTAATGGTAATACACAGATCTAACAAACAATATACACCATCAGACTGAGGATAATCCATGTTATAATTTGCGATGTGTCAGTCTATCTGTGACATAACAATCAGAAAGAGAGGAAAGGGAGTAATGTGAACACACAAACACAAAATTGGCTGGTTCTAACCGAGTTCTGTTATGTGTGCACGTGTGTTTGCTGGCTGCTGGTCTGGTCTGGTCTGGTCTGGTCTGATCTGATTTAAGCAGCTGGTACATCGTGAAAAGAAGAAGGGTGAGAAAGTAAAAATAGATGGCGTTGAAACTGGCAGGTGGGGAGAAGGAGAGAAGCAGGATAGTGGTACACAACATAAAGGTATTTGCTAAAGGAGAATGGCTGAGTGTGTGTGTGTGATTTTGGCAACTGGTAAATAGCTACTACTGCTACTGTTTCATCATATACTCAAATCAAGATAATGCTCTCAGTTGGTTATTATGAACTGTAAGTATAGTTAAGTAAGGATAGATTCTATTAAATGTGGCTTTGTTCTCCCTTACACTCCCATACCGTTAACAAAGCAACAGATATTTTACATTTTTCTATAATGTGTCTGGAATACTGCTTTGTCATCAAGGCATATTTCCTTCCAAATATTATCATCTCCATTCTTATCACTTTTCATGCATAAAGATGTGCAGATGTGCAACCAATATGTTTTCCCATTGATAATAGCAAAAATACAGTGTACATAATTTTTCTCTGACCAAGCATATTTTATGATTACAAATGATATTTGATAATGGTGCACAAAAAAAAGAATGGAATTAAAAACAAAAAACATGTTAATATGTCCATGGCCGAATTAAGCTAATGCGGTTGCAAAGTAATTAAATTTTTTCATTTGCTTTAAAGCCTGATAATATGACAAATATGTCTGACAATTCAGTAATAGTATTTTTATTAAATTTGACTAGTTTTTACCTTCATCCTAATTTTAGTTGCTTTTATACAACTTATTAATTCGGCCCACTATTTCTATGGCAACGAATAACAGCGCAATCAGAAATAAAGAGTAAGCCTTCGGTGAGAACCGAACTCACACCCTCATTGCCAGCTAGGAGTAAACTAGTCTCCCTCTGGCAATGAGGGTGTGAGTTCGGTTCTCACCGAAGGCTTACTCTTTATTTCTGATTGCGCTGTTATTCATTGCCATAGAAACAGTGGCCTGAATTAATAAGTTGTATAAAAGCAACTAAAATTAGGATGAAGGTAAAAACTAGTCAAATTTAATAAAAATACTGTATCACAATACTTCATCAAATAATAATAAAGATTGATTTATAATTCAGTAATAGTATTACTCTTTTTTTCGTTTTCATCTATGAGCAGCGGCTATGACTTCAGTTTCAATTACTTTCATATTTATGTGTTGTATATATATCACACACACCCATTAATTTGTTTGTTTGTCAAGATACCTGATGACTGGGCAGAACACTGGGAGAAATGGATATGATCAGCGCCAGCTGGAATTTGAACTCAGCTCACCAATTCTGTTTTCCTTCACAACTGTTACGCCACTCTACATCTCAGCTTGTCCAAATTAGAAGTAATATTATCCAAATCTAAGATATGAAACGTTGTCACTTATTAATAATTTTTCATCAAGTATCATCTTAATTTCAGTTGATTTTTATTGCATTATATTTGTTAGTAAGCAGTGTTGATCAGAAATAATCTTGCTGAAGGATTATTCTCTAATTCATATCCCTTATGCTTGCGTGCCCATCTTAATGCAACAGCTGCCTTATCAATTAGGCTACAAAAGCCACTGGCTACAGTCATCATATCTAATCATAATCTAATCATTTTTTATTTTACCTGAACACCTGATACCCTGCCATCTTTGTTGACATACACTAGTAGTATTAGTAATATTATTATCTGAATATATGAAATGAAGTATTAGTTTATAATTTATTTCTGTAAACTCCTTGTGGAGCATAGGGCCACAACCACACCGTGCCAGTGGTTCTGGACAACTCCTTTCAGTTGTAAATGTCAGTCCATCCACCTTTGCTTCACTCTCGACTAATTTTCTTCAGGTCCACTTTGGCCTCCCAACTCTTCTCTTACCCTGTGGATTCCAGTCTAGTGCCTGCCTTGTGACATTGTCAGCCTGTTTACATAAGGTATGTGTCTAATCCACCCTCCACTTTCGCTTCATTGCATCCTAGTTGATTGGGCTCTGGTTAGTTCTTTCCCACAGGTCGGCAGAAATCTTCTCAGGCCACCTGATAGTTCAGGATGCTTCGAGGGCATTTTCGATGCTTACTAAGAATCATGGATTGACGATCTGGGAGTTGTGATAAAAAGCCACTGAAATTAAGATGAAAGAGATATTAGTAAAAAAAATAATAATAATAATTGTCCAGATTATCTGTTCATTAAAAGACAAGATATATCTTAAACTTCTATATTTCTTTTGATTGTGATAAACATTCAGACAGTTTATTAAAAGAGGAAATAATTTTATTGTAACCAAGAAGGTAAGGATGCAGGGCAAATGTCAAATTACAGAGACTATCACTAAACCTATTTTCCCTCAAGCAACCCAGCATCTCCTTAATAGATTAAAATATAGTTTTTCTTTTTCATTCCTTACTGAAAGGTTTGCAAGGTTACTCGGAATTGCCTGGATTGAAATAACTTCCGATATATTATTAATTGCTTTTTAATTTTTGATGATTTCATAAAAATTGAATTATAAAATGAACAGGTCTGGTTAGTCCCTCAAAAGAAACCATAACATGACCAACATCTTTTGGCAGCATGGCGTGTTGGGGGTGATCAATTAAAAAATTGGAAAAAGGGCTGATCAATGAATAAGTTACTTCTCTCACGTTTTGTTGGGCGGTAATCACTAAAAAAAGTCCAAATTTTCAAAAAACAAGCGTGAATGCTGTCGGACACAAACAAAGGGACCAATTTAACATAAACTTACATTGTAAATTGACCCCCCTCCCAACTAAAAACCTATTTGGGGGCGGGGTGGATTTTCCAAAAAACATTTTTTCTAGATATGATAAGGAGTAAATGTTTAAATTTTCTCTAGCTCCATTGGTGCAACCTTTACACATGATACGTACATAGCAAGCCAGCCAGACCAACTTAAAAACTGAAGAAACTTATGTTGACAGTTTTGGTTGATGGTTTCTAATTGACAATTGTGATTTAAAAAAATCAAGTCTGTTGTCACCAGATAATTTTTTCTTCTTTTTTCACTCTAACATCCCCCACCTCCTAGACTGATTTAGGTGGGGCGGATATTTAATTACCAAAACTAAGAGGGAAATACCGATGGCTGACATGTCTGAAGCACACCTTCTTCCTCTGTTTATGGAGGGCCCATGTTCACTGGTTACAACAAAACAACCTTCTTAAAGTATGAAGCTAATTGTGACACAAGTGTTATGAAACTCTGATTTGGACTCAATAAGCAAAACGGCTGTCCGTCCGGGTATGCTTGGAATTTATGTTGCGTGACAGATTTGGCGATAACAGTTTAAAAGTTCATGTACCTATATGAGTAAGCCATATCTTCTTTAACTTTGTCAATGAAATAGAGCATTTCTCCCCCTAAGACTGCTTTGTGGGGAGGATATTTAATTGTCGAAATTTAGGCGGATGATGTTCTAATGACCACTTTAGGGGGTAGGATGTTAAAGTGCCCCTTCTTATCTTTTACCTATAACTGTATAAAGCAAAGTTTTGTTTTCTCGAAGAAGCAAAGAGAAAATGAATATTCATTTAAGTTCTATTTTATAATTTCCTTTATGACAATTTTGAAGCCTAATTAAAATCTACTTATATAATGAACAGTGTGATTCTTGGTTCATAACCATGGACTCTTCCACACAAAGGTAACAAGTTTGCTGATAAAAATATTTCCTACCCACCTTTTAAACAATGGACACATCCACCGAAACAATTTTTAAAAAATTTTATTTAAAAAAAAAAATAATCAAATAGAATTCAAATTCAGGTAGTCCACGCTTATCAAAAGTTCTCTTTATACAACTTTTTCGAAAAAAGGTGAGAAGTGAAAATAGAGTTCAGCTTTTGTTTTGCAGCGAGCCATTATAGAGGCAGCGCACACCCTCTTCCTCTGTATTCTACGCCCCAGTCTCCTATAACTGCCACCACCACAACCTCCGATGACTCAGTCTGACATACTATCCTAACCATTTTTTGGGTCTGTGGATGCTCAAAGATTTTTCCCGTATAAATTAATGGTAATTGCTTCTTCACTTTATTCCATTTTGGCTTATGAAAGGCTTTTATAGAAATGATTTTTTTCACAGGGATTAATAGTACTTAAATAACACAGAAATATTAGCTAATCACTTATTATTGAATGTCACTGTGCAGGGTGAGAGGAAACCTTGTGTATAGGGCAGCAGTAGCAAGCAAAAGAGGGAAGTAATGAAGTTCTCTTCAAATTTTTTAATTCAATGAAATCTTAATCTTAAATCTATTTTACACTACCATGAAAATTATTGACTGTTTTTTTGTTGTTTCTTAACTTCCCTCTCCAAATATTAATATCATAAAACATTCCTGGAATGTTTGTCCAACAAGGTTTATTATCTAATTAATATTAAATGTTTATAAAGAAAGAATTGGTAAGGAGTTAACTGACGATTTATATGTTCAAGTTGCAAATGACTCATGAGATTGGTAGCTCAGTTGTGGGTAATAATTAAGATTATGTGGGCTAAACCGACAGAGAATTCAATATCAAAAATAATACTAATATGTCACTATAAAGTCTAGTAACATCAATATTAACAAGTAAAATTACTTATTAATGAAACAATATTATCATTTCTAAATAGCCCTTTTAAAAAAACGTCTGCATTCAGCAAAAGGTTGAAATCACCTGGGGAAGGGGGGGGAAGAGTTTTGTCCTGTTTAACCAAAGTAATTGTACAGCTACTACAAGTTATTTCCCCAATTCGGCAATTGTATATAATTACTTTCTTCATGCAGGGGTAAAGGGATAGTCTGTGAAGTGGCCTAGCCAACTGTAAACTGGATGAAGGTGGTTATCTCTCATGTCACAACTGCAAGTAGTGAATACACCTGTCCATTTTTAGGTCATATCTAGACCGGGGTACAATTCAACCCAGTCCCTTTTAAAAAAAATAATTAGACCCTTCAAATTTGACTATTATTAGACTGCTGTAACCTTCCGTTAGGTTATGAGGACATTCAACAAATCTGCATTGATGTTTCCAGTGGCGTAGCTAGAGATTTGGGGGTCGGGGTGGCTTGGCTCCTTGAGTGGCCCCCTTCAACATTTAGTGAGATTTGATGAAAAAGGAAAATTTGCAATAAATAGATATGCACTATCACTTAATGGGTGAAAAACAATTTTAATGCAATTCATGTATGTATAAATATATCCTTGTTACTATAAAATGTCAGTAGAAATGCAGTAGGTGAAAACCGGTCTGGTTCACTTTCCCGAAGTTCAATTTGCTGAATGTTGATTGGCTGAATCATGACTAGGCTGATTTATCATCTTCCCGACTGTTCATTAGCTTGAAAAACAAATGAAGACAATTTGAGTTACCTGACCGGCTGTTCATTTGTGTTTTATTATTTATAAAAATAGTGGTTAATTTTTTTTTTTTAAATAGAGCCCTGTTTACAACTTATGAAAGAAAAGTGGCAATCTATTAAATGTAGAATTTATTTACGATATGATTTAATACTTACAATATATATCATGTTTAAGATTTATAGAAAAAAAGGAATTTTCGATTGAGTATTTATTTACAATAATGACAGTATTATTTATGTTAATACGTATGTATATCTCTGTTATATAGCTAATTTTTTACTTTCAAATGATTTTCGGGAAGATGAATGCCTCCCGGTGAAAACTACATATTTATAAAGGTTTTGTGGGTGGTGCGTTTTCAAATAGGCCGCCACCCCCTCCTCAGCTATGCTTCTGTCAGACCCTAACCTCCTTTGGCGTTAGTTAAGTTTTTCTTTATTATCGCTTTTAGTTTTCTGTTGTTGATATCTGCTTCTCAAAAATGTCTGACCTGATCTGTGATTGACTTAGCATAATTTAAAACTTTCACGTCTTATTTTTGATAAATATTCATATTTATTTATTGATTTTCCATCTTGTGATTTCATAAAACAGTTCCTCGCACAAAATGATGTTTCTTCACTATGATTTTGTTTTTTGGCCTTATTTCCGGTGAGGTGTTATTGTCGCATTTGATCTTTTTTATTGGGTTTTAATAAACTTTTCAAATTGAAAACATAATGTTTTAGAAAATTTATAGCCGCAGTTAAATGTTTTGTGTTATGATGAAAATATTTAGAGTTTTCTTTAACCTATAACTAATAAATATCTGATAATTCCACATACAAAAATGTGTGATTATTTTCAACTATTTTTTGCCTAAATTCCAATTAATATACTTAAAGATTGATACAACTGCTTTTCTGAACAGCACTAAACAGAAAAAAATTGGATCAATAAAACCAGAAACTGTACTGATGTATGATTAATTTTACTGTCTGCAAAAGGTTGAACATAGATTAATTTTCTAGGAAAACTATAAAAGATTAAAAAAACAGCTACCATGTCCTAATCTTTGTTTTTTCACAATTTTTGATTAGCCTTTTTTTCATCTTATTTCTGTCGCTTTTCTCGCAATGCTTCTATAACCGTTAAATAAGCAGCATGGATCATACATAATAAATCTCTAGTAAAGCCTTTGTGGGCCAAATTGGTAACAATATTGTCACAGAACGTCGGAAAGATAGGCTCTTAATGATAAGGGATGCAATTTCAAATCTTGCCGGTGGCTCATTCTTTCTTTCTGTTCCCACGTTGCTTGTTTAATGTCCGTAGAATAATAACAATATTCATAAAATATATGTATCTCTGTTATATAGTTGCGATAAATAGCCAGAGAAATAAGATGAATTAAAAAGTGTACAAGTTAAGTAATGTGTTCCCTAAAAAGAGGTGTGGTACCTTATAGAGCTAGTAGTATTGCTTTATTTTCACACCCTAGGTGTGCGGTCCCTGCTACCATGAACACTTTATTATACTTGGAACTACCAAACATTCCGACAATTGGACAGCTTATAACAACATTGTTGACATTCCTGTTGTATCTCATTACATACATGAAACCGTCAACCGTACAATCCACTTTGTTGACCCAGCTACTCGGTTGAATGCATATGGAAGAACTGCAAAAAAAGAACAAAAATCAGGGCTATGTTGCAAGTGCATTCTACTATATTACTGTCACATATAGATGAATTCATGTGACAACAACAGTATGGTCATACACACAGTGCTACTTTTGATCATATATTGTTACACATTTCACATGTTAGACTTTGAATTGTATTAAGATAAATCAATAGGGGACATCATTTCTTTATAGGGACGACACTTGATTATTTTAGTTGCCTAGAGATATTATTTGCTGCTTTCACATTCCTATTAAAATTCTTGAGGTGTGTCTTAGCCATTATACTCCATGTTTATTTTCAGAATATCTCCATTTACTTTAGATGAGAAACTAATAATGCTTTTATTATGCTTTTAATGTTGTCAAACTCCAGTGCAAGTTGTAGATGACTTTATTTCCCCCCCCATAACAAGAACAACAAGAGCTAACAAGAACAATCCTCACCAAATTTAGGGGAGTAAGCTCATCCCTGTTTGTCTATCCCATCACGTTAAACCAAACCGATATATAAAATTAACATTTCCCTACTGTGATTTGAAATCACGACCAAGTGTTAGTAATCATCTTCAGTTGGAATAGAAGTAGGAGTGGAATTTAACCCTGTAGCAGCCAGGCTTGTTTTAAGTAATTTTTGGTTCAAATTTCCATAAGAAAACAAGCAAGATATTGAGTAGGGAATCAGGAAAATGATTTAATTTTCTACAAATTTCTCGTTATTTTTTGTATTTCTTAGCAGGAGGTTTGACCATCGCTTCTACTAATCCATGAAGTAACCTTTTTATCCTATAAGTCCTCAGCTATACTTGTCAATTGTATTTGGTAATATTTTCTGCTTTTTCCTTAAATGTTATGTTATATCAGAGCCATTAAAAAAGTGGAAAATGTCTATGATTTGAACTAACACTCTAGAAAAGAATTCAAATTAAGAGAAGCAAATAAAAATAAAAATTAAGAGACTTAGTTAAGCCAAAGAAGAAAAACAATCTACTGAGACTGGCTCTCTCTCTGAATTTTGCAATGTTGATAAATCAAAAAGCTACTTTATTCTTTGCTTGACAATGATTGTCAAGCAAACATAAAAGTTGAAATCAGATCCTTCAATGAATAAGGTCATATTATGAATCACTGTCACCTATATATGCTTCTTTTTACCTCGTGAATTAAACAGTGGTGGTGGGCAGTGATCACTAAAAGGTCCAAATTTTCAATAAACAAGAGAGAATACTGCTGGACACAAACTAAGGGATTAATTTCAAGTTTCTACTATGAATGGTTAGAGCTGAGCGAAGTCCGGATACATAGATAGATACATATAAATGTCAGAACACATGAATAACCTAAACCCAGCAATTAACCAGTATTGTGGGTAGCTCCTGTGTCAGTTGAACTACTGGGATGATATCATATATTTGGCTTGGGTAACTAAACCTAAGTAATGTGTCACAAAAAATGTATTTTTAAAAAGTGTGACGTCAATGCAAAAAGTTTCAAAAGAACACTATTCATTTCACATATAAACAACTATTTTTGAAATTCCACTCTTTCAACAATGAACATTGAGGGGAATGTGTGTGCTACTATGAACGGTTAGGGCTGGGCGTAGTCCAGATACATAAATAGGTACATATAAATGTCAGACCACATGAATAACCTAAACCCAGCAACAATATTTAAACCATAGTTGTGCTTAGTGGTGATTAATAATGCATTGCTGTTTATTGTTTACACTTATTACCAAGAATGTAGCTTGATTTGTATCTTTTATAATTTTATTATAGTATTAAGTCCTTTTAAGTGATATATGTTGCGACAGCTTATCTACCAACCAGGCCCTTAGGCTGAGCTTTATTAAGGTTCCCCATGACCTTGCACATCTACCCAACTCTTCCTTGAATAGAATAAAGTGACTTTGAGTCATGTTAAATAACTTATATTGTTGCACTACATATAATGTACTACATGTATAATATATTTGCAAAAGTACTGAAATATCATCAAAAATACTCACGTATACACTCAATTAACCCATAAGAACCCAGACCCATTTCTACTTGAAGGAACATTATGTCGGATTCTAGGTAGGCAAATTGACACACAGTCACGTGACTGCATCAGGATCTTCATTAGATGTTACTTAGTACACTTCATGAGTTAAAATCAAGGATAAAATATAATATTATATAAAAGACTGTGCAGATCAATTAAATCGTATGTGACACCAGTATCACAGTGGGTTCTTATGGGTTAAACCATTTTTGTTTTGCTCTTGGGCCCTCCTCCCTTCCGGGCCCCTAGGCTAAAGCCCACTCAGTCAAATGGTTAATTAGCCACTGGATACATGATTTTTACATTGGTCATATTTTTTGCTCAATAAATGTTGATCATTAAAGGATGTGGACATAAAGATTAAGCATCAATTTCCAAATATTTTGCAATTGTTTTGTGTAAGTAAAAGTCAGTCACAATATGTATGTATGTGTATATATATATACAGGTTTGTTTAGTCACTCAATAGAAACCATCACGCAACCAATGTCTTTTGGCAAAATGCGGGTAATCAATTAGAAATATTGGGAAAAGCACTGATCAATGAATAAATTACTCCTCTCACCTTTTTTTGAGCAGTGATCACTAAAAAAGTCTGAATTTTCAAAAAAACAAGCAGACACAATCTAGGGATCAATGTAGTATAAACTTACATTGCAAACTGAACCCCCTTCTTTAGGTGGGGGGGATTTTGAAAAAACAAAGACATAATAAGGAGTAAATGTTTAAATTTTCAGCTCACTAGCTCCATTGGTGGGGCCTGTATGCGTGATACATACATAGCCAGCCAGCCAGCAGGACCAACTTGAAAACTGAAGAAACCTATGTTGACAGTTTCTAATATATATATCTATATACAAAATGGTATACAGTGAAGAAGCAATTACTATCAATTTATTTTGGAAAAATATTTGAGCTTCTCCAGACCAAAAAATGATTAGGATGGTATATCAGGCTGAGTCATCAGAGGTCCTAGTGGTGGGAGATACAGGAGACTGGGGAGTAGAAGAGAAAGGAAGAGGGTGTGTGCTGCCTCTATAATGG
>VCCN01005374.1:2081182-2094819 GCA_006491835.1 Architeuthis dux | reverse complement strand
CTGTTATCTTTTTCCGTCTTCTTTTCTAACACGCTTAAACACGTTTATGAATAAAACGCATTCTAATCTCACACAGCTAGAACAGAAAGACTAACAAAGCGAACTGAGGCACTAAACACAACAAGAACGTTACACCAAATTATGTATTAAAACAACCAAAATAGCCCCCCAAAAACATAAAAATAGCCCAAATGCATACTTGACACAGTACATAGATATAATTAACATTGTCAGAGAATATAGAATAATTATAAATAAGTGAAATAAGATTAATTTTATTTACTGATAACATTTTGGGTTTTGTTACTTATGAATCTGCATTTTTATTGACTCAAAATATTCATATTTCAAATTGCAAAAAATAAATAAATATAAAAATATGTTGATTTTTTAATTTTACTTTGGTCGTCTTTTGCTGATTGACACCCTATTTTAAAAAGGTAATTAATTAAAATTTTAAAAAATTTGGCTTTGCTAGAAAGAAAAAATTCCAAATTTTTGTCTAAAGAAAGGAAAAACCAATTTTCGTTAATTATTAAGTAGAATAATGAGACTGTTTCAATGTCAAAGTTTAATTTTGTTTACTTTTATTATCAGCAAGACATCAATACCTCATTGTTGATGAACGTTGACAGTTATTTTATAAGTTAGCAAATAAAACTTTTATATACAAGTTAAGTTTGTATTTTTTCATTTTTTTTTCATTAGGTGTCGATTTCCTACTGAAATTCTTTTATCATTCCTATAAGTTATATAAGCATAGATTAAACTTAATCACAATGTAGGTTAGATGTTTTAACTTTTACATTTTTGCCAGCAACAAATTACTTCGGCAGGAAAATCAACACCAGACAAAATATAGTGATAAGAGGTCCATTAATAAGAGGGTTTGCAGTATTTTAATATTTAAAGCATTTTTATTGATGGTTTCAGAGTTACATCATTGATTTTATTAAAAAAGATTTGTGTAAAGACATTTTCATGTTAGATCTTTCCCTTACTATTGTGTAAAGTAGTTGAGAGTCACACAGTAGGAATTTTTAACCCATGAAAGCAAATGGAATTTTCAGTGATCATGTTAAAAGCAGTGTGACATCAGAAGCAATTAGCTGTCCTTCCATCACAAGAATAGTCAGATATGCATTGTTCTAATCGTTTTTATTGTACACTCAACACTCTCAATTGCACCCAGCCTGTGTGAATTGGGATAAAGTAGTTTAGCTTTGAATTTAGAAATGTACTCCTGCTACAACTAGTTTATTTGGGATAGAGACATACAAATGTAATTGAGTTTGCTTAATGTAGTAAACAAATATATACTAGCTGGGATACCAATCTTCACACATAACAATATAGGAATGCAAATGAAATATTATAGAGATTTCATAAATTAAATGGGGAGGGCTACACTCTCGGGCAGGCCCATGTAGCCCCTCCTAAAAGCTTCATAAATTTATTTTTCTCAAAACTGAGAATTTTGCTGTAACCGCCTGGACAGTTAAGGTACTTATGGCAGAGTGGTTTAACCAACCCACTCTCCTTTCCGTCAACACTTGTGGCATGCCAGTGATAGAAAAGAAAAGAAGACTTATTACACTGTGAATGGTGCTTTTCCAGCAGAAGACCATAGTGAAACAGATAGAAAGTGAAAAGCTCAAATAATATCTCGACCTTGCCAGAGAATTGAAAAAGTTGTCAAATATGAAGGTGACAATTTTACCCATCATTATTGGAACACTTGGAACAGTCTTGAAGCACCTTATAAAAAGCTTAGAAGAACTGATATCATCCAGCTAACATCATTACTAAAATCAACAATACTCAGGAGACTGTTGGAGTATTAAGGAGACTTGTTTGTTGCTTGATCTCAAGTGAGAACCACCAGATATGCAAATCCAATCAAATCATCCAATGATAGTAGATTGTCTGAGAACCATGCTGGGTCTTTCATAGCATTTCTCAGGGCAATGAGTTTTACTTGGCGGTGCCCTCCACTTACTACTAGTATGATAACTCAGCAGGTATACATATAATAAAAATAATATGTGATATAGCTTATCACACTTTAAAAACTTTATCCTTTGCCAAAAACTATTCATGGTATCTGGAATGTGAGCCATTTTCTTTATTCTTTTTTAGAAAAGAGTGAATGACACTTGCACATTTTTTAAAATAAATAAATAAAACAATTAGAATTTCCACTGAAATTGTTTAGTTCTTTATTCTGTTTTGGTTTGGAAGTTTTTCTTCTCAAAAGTAAATTTGTGGTAAAGAGTTTCCCCGTGATGACATGGGCACAGTGGTGGACTTGCCTTTTTTGGGCCCTGAAGCTTGTACTGTTATGGAGCCCCCATCGCAACCAGAGACCCCTTCATGATTAGGGGCCCAGAAGCTTAAGCTTCATTAGTTTAATAGTAGATCCGCCACTGCACAGGCATTAAAACTGACACAGTCAAATGCTCTACCACTGATAGTTGTAGATGCTGCAGCCATGATTCTTTAAGATAGCGAGACATTTTTGACAGAAAATTAACCAGACATTAGGATAAATGACAAAATTAAAGCTGATATAACCCAATGCTCTACCACTGAGCTATGATGTCTGATGCTACAGCCATGATGTTTTAAAATTAATCAAATATTTTGACAGAAAATAAATCAGGCCTTAGGATACAGTGAGTGTAAAAAGTATCTCATACATTTCAAAAGGTTAATTTTAACATACTTATACACCTTCAAAACTGACAGAATTTGGATAAAAGATTTCTGGTTTTTGTACATAGCTTTTCAATGTTCAATCTTGTTTCAGTATTTTCTTGATTTTTGTATTTTTTAATCATTGGTTAAAATTCTGTCAATTTTGAAGCTGTATAAGGATGTTAAAATGAACTTTTTGAATTGTATTGGATACTTTTTAAATTCATGGTAAGTGACAAAACAAATTCAATCATTGGAATTAATAAGTTTTTAAATGTCAAAGAAATAAGATATTTGTGGTGGGCCTGATGAGATAGTTGAGCATTTCCCAAACAATTTTATTCTTGGAGGTAAATTGGTAAGTGAGGGTTTAACTTTGGCAGAAAATGATGATAGGATAGGTGGTGCTGACTCCAAGGTCATTGGAGGTCACCAGGGGTCAATTTGGGATTGAAATAGGTCTTTTTCAGCCAAGTGAAAGATCTCATTGGACTAAAGATTTTGATTTCTTTTCTGTTTTGTTTGTAAAACATTGTGTAAACCTGACAAACGATTTTTAAAAAACCCCAACCTTTTCATACCTGCACCCAGTGGGAGAAGCACTAATATTGTGTATCCAGAAGCCGTCTCAAACTCGAACTGAAATAATCTGCATTCACTTTGCACTAATGCCCTTGGAAAAGACATGAATAGGAATAAATGATGCAACTGAAATTGAAAAATAGTTATTTATTAAAAAGAATTCACATACAGTAATTATGTAAATTAGTACATTATTTTGAAAAAAAGGATTTTTTTCTCCAGAAAAATGTTAAAAATTTGTAAGAAGAGAATTTCATTTCAGGACCTATATTTGTTTATTTATGTTAATGTTTTTGCAAATTTTTATAAAGGTAAAATAGATCTATTTTCTTAATTGCTTGGAAGTGAAAAATCTGATAGAATCAACATTTCCGGACCAACTGAAGATTGTCAGCTTCTTTTTAAAGCAATTGATGCCAAGTATAGTTGTAGTATTATACCGATCTGTGTTTCTTCTTGTCGATGTGAGGGAGACGTGTCTCATTCCAGTGCTGCAGATTTACAGGGATGAAGATTCTGTGGAGGGAAATAAACTCGGAGAAAAGGCTTGCCCACGTGGCAGGAGAGAAAGACGACAAAATTCAGTATTTTCATTTTAAAATCTAGGGTTTGCTTTATTTGGGCTGGTTCACGGATCACTTTGAGGCATCGAATTCTGCTTCAGTTAAATTTCTAAATGAGTGGTCACTTTGCTAAATCACTACCAGTGATGGTAGTAATTAAAAAATCAAGGCATCTTCTTTCTCACCCCTAATGGGCAGGGGAGCCAAGCACTCTCTTGTCTGACCTGTCGCTGATGGGATTCAGATCCTGACTGATTCTACACTGCCTGCGATTTGAAAATCACACCAACACTTAAAAACCACTCTGGTTGGTTGAACGCATTTTCATTTGTCCCGACCTCGTTGGCCGCTTGACCTACTTTCCAGCCCCAGTAATATGCTATGGGCCTTGGTCAAGTACGCCCCAAAACGTGCAAACACACAAACATGAACACACACAACCAACCAGAGTGTATTTCATTACATAGTGAACACATGAGATTGTATTCATTTGAGATATTTAGAAACCTGAGCAAGGCTGGGTACTCCTGCTAGTATTTGTATAAAGTTTTAAATTAAAAACGTTTTTCAAACAAACACTTGAAGACCTTGGCTAAGATTATTTCTTATCTGAATATAAGTATCTAATCAGTATCAACCTATTCATAGTCCCATGGAGTGACTCACTGACCTGATAGGCCAGCAATGATAATGCTGGCATTTCTTATCTGAACAGCTGTCGTTCCCTTTTATCAAGATTGTCCAATAGCATTTTGACTCTTAATTACAATGGAATTAGACTGTCCTCATACTGAAATAATTCATACAAAACAAATAGAGTGTATTCAGCAGAATACATTGACTCATAGGAATACAATTTCCATAATTGCCAAAAGGCATGTTGAAAATATACCAACTCAAGGACATGACTTGCTACATGGCTCTGATGGCAAAATTCATAGAAATGTTCAAACAAGTGGGATTTCAATACATCTAATATATAGCATTTTCTTCCTGTCTATATATTTGTAACTAGCTGGACCCATGGAAATTCCACGGGTGTTGACAACTAAGATTATCCATTATCTCATGTCTCTGCTCTTCTCTCACCCTATGCCTGTATCTTCTCATTCTCATTCAATTTTTGTTGCCTGTCCATGATTTTATCTAAATGTTATACAAACGTGGATTAGTTTCATATGCAAATATTTTCCCACACCCTCAGTAAACTACCTAACTTTTTTCTTCCATCTCTCTTCCTATCCTCTTATTAAACTACCTTTCTTTTCTGCCCTCTCCCTTCTTACCCTCTTATTAAACTACCTAACTCCCTTTTCTCCCCTCTCTTTTCTTACTCTCTCAGTAAACTACCTATCTTTCTTTCCCCCTTCTCTTATTACTCCCTTATTAACTACTTTTCTGGTTCCTCTCTCTTTTTCTACCATCTTATTAAACTACCTTACTTCACTTTCTCCCTTCTCTTTTCCTATCCCTTCAGTAAACTATTTAACTTTCTTTTCTCCCCTCTTTCTTTCTACTCTCTTATTAAACTACCTAACTCCAATTTATAGTAATAAAACAATGTTTTTAATAAAATGAGTAATATTTTTATTTTTATAATTAATAATAAAAAAAAAATAAGTGATGTATTTTCATAAAAAACTATGCTGGTTTGCTAAACCGAATCTTAACCCAGATCTTTTACTAACTTGTAATTCTGTAACAAACGAATGGAAGAATCTATTTCATTCACAAAACAGTCTTAACGCCTGTTTCATTCAAATTTCTGCGTTCCTAAATTCTCTCACTCGATTGGTTAGTTTTTGATGAATCGACCAATGAGAGCATAACATATGAAGATTGTGACAAGCAGATTAATAGTATCGATGCCAACATGAATAGAAATAATTTTTCTGCATCATTTTATTCTTTTAAGTCAACTTTTGACATTGAAAAATAAAGCTGATATTTGCTTTGATATTGAAATACAAGATAGCGTCATTTTCTAATGATTATTCAACCAATAAGCCAAGTCCACAAATACAAATTTGGGAATTAAGAAGCAAAAATATGAGTTTGAAAAAATAAATATGAAATCAGCCATAAATTTATTTGTTTATGAAGTGGGACTTGCATTTGGCAAATTACATTATGTTCTGACTTTCATTTTTTCAAGTACAGTAAAAATGACAAATATTATGATGACTTCTCTTCTAATAAAGAATATAAAAGGAATTAAATGGGAATTAAAAAAAAGTACTTGATTAATTATCATTGTCAACATCAACCATGCACTTCCGTGTGGGCCTTGGCGAGTATTATGCTGGAGCTGTTTATGCTTAAACCTTGACAACGAGAATAAACACTTTTGCCTCATTCATCTCATTGAAGACCAGTCTATAGTTAATGCGTTTATTAAAACTGAAAAAAAGGAAAGAATACACAAAATCATTATTATTTAAAATTTTTATGACTACTTTTAACTTCATCTCAATTTTATTAGTTGCTTTTTATCTCAGCTTTTTGCTCAGACCAATTATCCTCCAACAGTGAGCAAATTGTGTTGATCGGAAAATAACTATTAGAGCCTTAGGTTGGATTTGAACACACACCCCCTAGCCAAGAGGAAGCATTGTTTAACTCATCCTGTTTTACCAATTCGGCCACAGAGATTTCAACTGGGGAAACAAAACAAAATAAAAAAAAGGAAAAATATACAAAATGTTGGGATAAACGTGTACACAAGACAATATAACAAAGACATACACAAGACAATATGATGCATACACAAGACAATAACAGCATGTACAAGACAATATAATGCATACAAAATACTATATAATAAATATATATGCTAGGCTATGTACTAAATGCATACATAAGACAATGTAGTATACACAAAGCAATGTAATATACAATGTAATATACACTCTGCAATGCATATGCAAGATAAATATCAGCAGGCATTGATAGGAAGGCACATATGCCACTGAAGTTATGGGCTAAATGTCTGTGGACTGTAACCATACATCATGTTAGAAAAATATATTTTGCTGACTCAGTTCTAAGTGTGTGCAATGCTATGAAATTTATTTCCTGTAACATATTGGGGGAGAGGTAAATGGTTTGAGAGGAAGAAGAAGAAAAAAAGATGTAGTTGAACATTCAGTGTGGGGGGAAAAGGCAGTTGTGTGTGGGGAAAAGTCAATGACTCTTGTAACAGAATAATAAGCCTTATTATACACAAGTTTATGCTTGTGGTTTTGCGGGGGAGGGTGCTGCACCCACCCAATACTCTTTCTGTCGGCAAATTATTATTACATTATTACGGGCTTGCACACCCACTTTGTTGGAAAATTAGTGGCGTGCCCCCCCCAAACAAAAAAATCATTAGGTGTGTCCCTATATCTCCATCTGTGTAATTTTTAAGGTTGTGAATTATGATTTTCCCTTATTGAAGTACATAAATGGAAATAAACATAGCAATCATAGAGATTACAACTGATTACATAGTATTAATTTCATTGGCAGTATTGTTCATTAAGAAGGTATAGACATATGTGTAGTTTTGGCATATCCTATAGATATCAGTCCACAAATCAAGCTAATATACACAGATATATATTTAATGATGCAGTTATTAATGAAAGGACTTAGTTCCAAGTGAAGGTTCAGGTTCTGCTTTTATGTGTGGCACCTAAAGATAATTGAAGCTAAAAGGTTCAGTAAAGACATGGTTGGCTCAAATCCAAACTGATCAATTAATATTGGTATCATACTTTGCTGAAGAGTTCATGTGATTGGCAATTTGATGGTTTGGCGCAGTAGTAAATAAGAAGAGTGATGTCTGTGAGGACTGAGATGCTTGCCAAATTAAAAAAGGGATAATACAAAATTACTACAAACTAGCCTAGAAAAGTCAAAATACTTGTTTTAAACCAAGGCAATCAGTGGTTTCTTCTTAAAAGGTTAGACTAGTACTTGTAAAAAAAAACCCCAAAAACCAGACAACTGGATACAATATAATATAAAACTAATACAACTAATGAGTGTAAAAACAATAACAAATATGGCAGTGAGCAATCAGGGGTAAATGAAGGATGAGTTTAAATGTTAGATTTGATCTTCTGCCAGCTGTAAGAGCTCTAGTAGCTCGATCAGTAGAGCAGTTGCTGTACATAGGCAAGCTTTGCAAGGTAAAAGGAAATCGAGTTTGAGTCTCGTCTAGAGCTTAATATTTCTTTATTTCTGATCTCTGCTCTTTTACTCACTGCTTTAGACCAGGAGTGCAGTGCTAACTTTTTAGGTGCCGGAGATTTTTGTCTTGTTCATTTATTTTGGCTTTTTTATTTTTACAGAAGTGACAGAGCGGTGCTCCGATGAACTCTAGCAGCACTGCACCCCGGCCATGGACTGACGGTATGTGTAGTTGGGATGATAAGTTAAAACATTAAATCATTACTTAACTTGTGGTTAATATAGTGTTAATAAAAATTGAAGGTAAATTAGGTGTTGTATTTAAGTAAATAGTAGGCACTTCTTACAGAATGTTCACTTCAGTTTACAGTTTCATTTACTCCAAACAAATTGAAATATGAGAGTAGATTTAAATAAAAACTGTTTTTTTTTTTAACTTTAAGTTTTATTTACTGCAGATAAATTGAAAAGGATGACAAAATCTAAGTAAAAATCGTAGTTTATGATAGTAACTTTTAGTACTTGGAAAAAGTAACAATTAAGATTCCTAATATTTGAGTAGCAAATAAATAATTTGTGTTTTGGTCAAAAATCGGTTTAGTTTACATCGCAATCTTTGTAGGAAAAACTTTTTTATTCACCCTTTATGTAATATTATATGAATACTAAAATCAAAATTGAACCCCTATCAAAATAAATGCAGTGAATGTAAAAAAAATCAATAATAATTTCTATTTGCTTAGTTTTAGTTATGTAAACAAAAACGATAGCTGTTTGAGCCTTTAAAATTCTAAACGTTACTTTTTGTTAAGCTCTTAAAATGCATTTCTTAGATAAAAAAAGCAGTGATTTCTTTGGAAATTATAATCTAAAACCATCTAGAGCTGCGTTTCCCAAAGTGGGTTCCACAAAAAAATTCTGGGGTTCCGCAAGATAAGATATCTTATAATAAAATTTTATAAAAAAATGGTATACACCATTTTCAAAATGTAAAGTGTCCCCTTCAATTGAATGCAGGCACCTCAGCAGGCGCAATGTTTCATTTAATGTCTTATTAAAATTAGGGTGGCGGGTATGGTCTGTAAAATATAGGTATGGGTTCTTCCGTGATTTTTGGAAAATCATATAAGGGTTCTGTGACAAGATAAGTTTGTGAACCACTGATCTAGCGTAAAATATCTAAAGCCTACAACTGTTATTTGGAGAGAGGGGTAAAACGCAATTGTCAGGGAGAAATGTTGTGATAAGGTGTCTTTCTTTTGGATCAAGAAGCAAAGGGAATCAACTAGAAGCGAAAGAAAGATATCATTTATTACCAGTAACAATTGTCCTAATCAATGAATAACCCTAACCCTAATCCTATATTATTTAAGATATAACTGTTGATTTTTGCATTGAATCAAGAAATATTCAGCAAATCTTTATTATATATAAAAAGATTTTATAGAATTGTACATAACAATAGTCATTTGTATGAAGAGATAAGGTTAAAAATAGATGAGGGGCAACAGAGCTGCCTTTGGAATTACCAAACAATGTTCATTAAATGCTGCGAACTACTGACTACCAAGCTTATTTGCTGAACAAGTGGACAACCCCTTGGGTATAACAAACTTTCGGCTTTAACGACAACCCCCTTCCCCCAATTAATTTGTTATAGCGAGGATTTACGAGGATTTACTGTAATATTTATTCTATCATGTTCCCATGACTTGTATTCCCATGTATTGTATCAAAAAAGACTTCAGATTTGAATGTATTTTAATTTATAACAATCATAAAATTACACATTTGTTTTTATTTTTCATAAAGTGATATATTGATTTCATTTTCATTCTAATTCATTTGTATGGTTAGAAATATATTTCAATTCCTATTAGTAGAAGAAAAAAAATTGTCATAGTATGTGGTGTCATAGTATGTGGTGTCATAGTATGTGGTGTTATGATGAATTTGAGCAGAGCAAAGATATAATTTATTACCAGTGAAAATTGCTCTAATCAATAAATAAATCTAACCCTATCCATACCCCTAACCCTGACCCTGAATTATTCGTCACAAATCTCTGTCTAAAAGCTTTTTTAAAAAAAATATTGGATCAAGAAGCAAAGGAAATCAACTAGAAGCGAAAGAAAGATATCATTTATTACCAGTAACAATTGTCCTAATCAATGAATAACCCTAACCCTAATCCTATATTATTTAATTAATCACCATAAACCTCTGTATAAAAGCTTTTTAAAATTACCTTTTCTTTGCTTCTCGTTGCTTCTTGTGTTTTACAGGGATTGGATTTTGTGATGTTTTCTGTGTTATATGATATTCTGAGCAAATATCAAATATGTAGATATCAACCTATCTGTATATATATATATATATATATCATCATATTCATTTTCCATATAAATCGATGGACCGATGAAGGTTGAATCAGAATCTGAAATATAATAGAAGCCAAGTGTCTGGAATACAGAATTACCAACATTTGGATTGGAAATGGTTTTCTTGTTGAAGTCTTTTCGGTTATAAAGTCCAAATTGTAGATTGGAGGTTTTGCCAAGACAACCAGCCAATTTATTGGCATCATGCTAGCTGAAGATCTGATGAACTTGGCCACTAAACCTTGTAATATAAACTATACTAACCACACCCTAGATTTCATCTTTAATCTATAAATGGCCTTTTCTGTTTGTGAATTTATCTGTATATCTGTCTGAAGTATTAAAAGCCAGAAAACTATCAAGATACTTTTCATCAAATTTCAGGAACTTTTGATGATTGCTATTTTTTCATGTGTATATATTTCTGAAAAGAGGTTGTACATTGAATCATAAAAAAAGGATTAAGATTCAAAGGTGTAGCAAGAGGTGGTGCAGGTGTGAAGTGGCGGTGCAGGTGTGAAGTGGCACAACCTTTCCTCTGGCTTATAATGCCTGTTAATTAATAACTATGCTGTCTTTGCCCATGGGCGCTGAGAACCACTGTTAAGATTTAAATAAAGATGGTTCCTTTTTATTTCTTAATTGAGAGAAGAAATGTCAGAGATTTTGCACTGTTGAAATACTAAAATCAAACAAATCTACCTTCGGTTTATAAGTCTATCTGCTTACTTAACAACAGTAGAATGACAATCTTTGAGTTGTGTTAAAAAGCAACAGAAATTAGATGAAAGAAATACTAATAATGATGTTAATTAAATCTCTCTACTATTTCTCTTTATTAGATTTAACTATGTTTTTTTATGTCTTGCTTAATTGTTTGTGCTAAATGAAGATAAGACAAACTAAAAATTGTTCACAAAGGTTAACAGAATCAGAATCTGATCAACAGGCCTGGTTAGTCACTCAATAAAAACCGTCATGTAACCAATGTCTTTTGGCAACATGCCGTGATGGGGGTGATCAATTAAATAATTTCAAAAAGGGGTTATCGATGAATAAATTACTACTTTTGTTGGGCCACTGAATTTACAAAAAACAAGCATGAATGCTGCCAACACAAACTAAAGGACCAATTTAGGATAAACTTACATTACAAATTGACCCCCACCCCACTAAAAATCTTTTTTCTAGACATAATAAGGAGTAAATGGTTAAATTTTTAGCTCTAGCTCCATTGATGTGGCCTGTTCACAGGGTACATACATAGATAGCCAGCTAGACCGAGCAACTTAAAAACTGAAAAAAACCTATGTTGACAGTTTTGGTTAACAGTTTCTAATACAATCCCAATATGTAGAGAAACTGTTGGTGGAAGAATGTGAAAAATATATGGAGGGAGATGGTAGGAATTAGAACCCCCATAATCCCCTGGTTGAACATTATCATCATCATCATCTAATGATAATGATAGCAAATTCTGTATACGACCTTGAAATACAATCTTTCATTCTTAGTGTTGAATTCTCAAATACCATGTTTAATAGTTTAAGAAAACATTCAGAGAGAAAGGGAAAAGAAAGGAGGTTAAAATTTGAGTCAACATTTAACCAAGAAAATTAGGAAAAAGGAACAAAATGAAACGGGGAAAGTCTTCCTGTGTGTTCTCATAAATGTTCAAAAAGCAACTTTCCTAGGGTCAGATATTTGGAAGGGACAGGTTTTGGTAGAGATCTGTTTAGAAATGGCCTGGGGTAAATTCCAGCAGGATCCTATCCAGGATTGTGAATAAATGAATAGAAAGCAGAAACAATGAAAAGCAATCAACCCACATTCACTTGCTGACAATTTAAAGAAAACTTGCTAAACCTGTTTCTTTGCTTCTCTGAAAGTTTCATCAAGATAAAATCTGAAAACAAACCAGCTGTTAGTTCATCTTCCCATCAGAGTAGAGAACATTACAACAGAGTTGCCATGTTGGGTACAAGGGGAGATAATCCAAACTCACCCAGCACAGGCATTGAATAGTGTTGAATTTGGAAATCGAGCGAGTCTGAAGGCAGAGGTTCAATACCAACCTAGGCAGGCCTGGCTGAAGAGGCTGTTATTGAACCTCTGCCTCCAGACTCGGTTGATTTCCAAAATCAACATGATTCCAATGCCTGTGTTGGGTAAGTCTCGGAGATAAAGTCCCTATTATCTCCCCAAATTTGGCAACCCTGCAACAGAAAGAAATAGGAACTAAAACTTTTTACATCCAAATTCAAATAAAAAAAAATTAAATTTCTCCATCCCTCACTAGTTTAATCTAAATCATCATCATTGGTTGTCAGACCCCTATGCCCCCCCCCCGGCTATTCTGAATCTCCTCTGCATGGGTCCGAATGAATCCCAGGTGAGCACATCATCTTTATTCAATCAGCACCTGGTGTTTACCAAACTACGGGTAGATTTCATGGCCGGCACAACCATTTCTGGCGATTAACCAGAAACATTTTCAGGGCTGACGGAAGAGATTTTCAAGTAATTTGTGGTTATAAAACGGGGGAACATACATGACCCATTTTCTGCAGGAAATAAGAGGCATTTTTTCTACTTCAGTCAGTTTTATTAATGAAAGCAAAATACATTAAAAAATAGCCATTTTTGGCATGGTTTTGACCATTTTTAGCAATTCTATGGCCATATGCTGGCCACTTCCAGCCGCTTCCAGACGCTTTTTGGCCATTCCTTGGTGTGTTCAGATATTTTTGTTGTTTTTTGGCACTTTTAGGCACTATTTTTTCAAAGTTAGTGCTTTTTAGTACTTTTTGAAAGTCAAACTACAGTGAAGATTCTTTTGAGTTGGCAACACTGCAGAATATATGAAACTATCGTAGAGAAAATACCGATGATAGGGCAGGATCTTATAACTTCCTACACAGGTAAGTAGGAAATTTGCATCCTACGAAAATGTGGGAAATATTTGCACATAATAATACACCTACACAGAAGTTAGCCTAAGAAAATAATCATGTGGTAGAATTCTACTGATATTCGGGTTGGCAGAAGCCAATAACTTCTACCTTTTCGAAAAAAGGGCCCTTCAAAGTTTGAAGTGCCCTTTTTTCAAAAAGGTAGGCTAGGCCCCTCCAGCCCACCCACTTTTGTCAGCCCTGTATTTGTTACTTGAGTGCAAAAATTAATAACAATTATAATTATTATTGTTAATAATAATATTAGGTTCTGTGCAAATATAATT
>VCCN01005374.1:2024618-2043842 GCA_006491835.1 Architeuthis dux | reverse complement strand
CCTTGATAACGATGTCAAGTCTATTTCCCTGTCAGTTTGGAAGGGCATGTCCCAGAGGATGGTGATTTCGTTGTTTTCAGTGTCAGTGTTCGGTTAGTGCTTACACCACCTTCCGGGTGTTTTGATTCTGTATTTCCTACAGATCTTCCAGTGCAGGTATCCCGCTGCCTTGTTGTGCCTGTGGATGTACCCGGTCTTTGCCAGTTCCGGACAGCCTGAAACGATGTGGTCGACGGTTTCCGCGTCCTTTCCACAGATCCTGCATTATGGGTCTGTTCCATCCTTGATTATGCGATGGCGATAGGATCTGGTTGCGAGGCTTTGGTCTTGTGCAGCGATGATCAGGCCCTCCGTTTCTGCTTTCAGTCCGGTGCTCCTCAGCCACTGATGTGTCTTTTGTTGGTCTACGTCTGCCTCTTTCACCCTTCTTGGGTACTTCCCATGCATCTTCTTGTCCTCCCAGATTTTCAGCAGTTGTTGTTGGCCATGTTGTTTTGCCTTCTGCTTTACACAGGTAATCTTCTCTTTTTCTCTTGGTAGGGTTTCGGGGACATCAAGCTCTTTCTTGAAGAGTTCAGCCTCTTTCTTAATGGAGTGGATTTGGTGCTTTACTATTTAGAGGAGTGGATAATCTGTTTTGACAGGTATGCATTTAACCCGATAGTGGTGGTCTTGAACGTAAGTTCGAATTGGACTAGGTCCTATCCCCCTGAAGCTCTTGGTAGGTAGAGCCTGTCGATATCTGCTTTCAGGTGATGCATTTTCTCCTTGGTAAACATGTTCCTTGTCTTGGTGTCCAGTCTCTTGAAATCATTCAGCTTCCAGTTGATGACGTTGAAGCTGTATGTTACTACATGTATCGCTAGGGTGTTTATAGCTTTGAGCCTATTGGCTGCATTGAGCTCGCTTTTTAGTATCATACGTACACTCCTGAAGTACTCTTTCCGCATATTCTCTCATAGTTGAATGCTGTATGCCATCGCCTTCACCCCTAGGTACTTGTATGTGCCATCCTGGTCTAGCTCCTTGATCGTGGTGTTGATGTCAAGGTCTATGCCCACAGTTTTGGCCAGCTTTCCTCTCCTGAAAGTGGCTTTGGTACACTTTTCGATCCCAAACTCCATCTTGATGTCATCGCTGAAGGTCTTGACAATGGCGAGTAGGCCCTTTTGTTGGTTGTCGTCCTTGTCAAACGTCTTCAGGTCGTCTACGTAGAACAGGTGGTTCAGCTTGCCGTTTTGTGTTGTGTATCCGTAACTGCTGCACTTTAGCAGGTTGCTTAGTGGCGCTAGTGCAAGGCCGAAGAGCAGAGGTGATTGCGAGTCCCCTTGGAAGATCCAACTTCTGATGTTGATCGGTCTCGATGTTAGTGATCCATCTGCATGGTTGTGATTTAAGGTGATCTTCCGGGTTTCCATGCTCTCCGTGATGAATTTGATCGTTTTGTGACATTCTCTGTAGATCCTGAGGCTTTTCTCTATCCAGGAGTGTGGCACACTGTCAAATGCCTTCTTATAGTCGATCCATGCTGCTGATTGGTTCTTTTTTCTCGACGACCTCTTGCAGAATCGCCTTGTTGAGCAGTAGCTGGTCCTTGCACCCGTAGCTTCCTTTCTAGCATCTTTCTGTTCTGCTGGGATCAGATTGTTTTCACCGAAGAAGCTGTAGATCCTCTTCGTGATGATGGAGGTGAGGATCTTATATGTTGTTGGGCCTATAGTTCTTCGGGTTCTGCGTCTCTTCCGTCTTTGGGAGCAGGTACATTACGTTGCCTTAAACTTTATGGAATGTAGTGGAATGTTTTAACAACTGAGTGCGGCTTGGGATTTTCTCTGTTTCGTTGCGTTGTTTATTATTATTATTATTAGTAGTATTATTAGTATTATAAAAATATTATATTGAGTGACAACAAGTCTTCTCAATACTCCAGGACTCTCCTCAGTATTCTAGCCGACTTAGTAGATCTTCTGGATAATCTCAGTTCTCCGGATTCTCATTTCTTCAAACCGCTTTACTAGGTTCTTCGGGTATGTTCCCAAAGCTCCGACGACTATTGGCACTACCATCACCTTCATGTCCCACAGCTTCTTCAGCTCCCTTGGTATAGTCCAGACGCTTATCCAGCTTTTTACTTTCTTTTGGCCATGTCGATTGATCTGCAATTGCTTGGGTTTGTCTTCTGAAATGTCCGTGTAGTTGCTTTTCAACCCACTTATTGATTAATTTTTTTTTTCTTTCTTAAGAGTCCTGAAACACAACACGCCCTGTAAGGCAACCCGAATCAACTGAACTTTCCTCATGAAAAGTAACCGAACTAACTAAACATTTTAAAAAAATATTTCAAGAAATCGTTACACACACACACACACACACACACACACACACTAGATAAATAGATAGATCATAGACATAGATAAAGTTTGTGGTGAACGAATAATTTACAGCGAGATTGTATCAGCTGTTGCCGGGCATGTCACACAAAAGAATCATATGATGAGATCTTAGACCAACCATAGTCCTTCATCTAATAATAATAAAATAATTGCTTTCCTGATACTACATGGTGCAGAAGAAATTGGGATATAGAGTGGGTTTAAAGTTTGAATTTGGACTTCTGCGGGCCACCGAAGATCATGTCGCTAAGTTGGTATAGCAGTTGCTCACAATCAAAAAACTAATCGCCACTCTGTATGAAGCAACTTGACCACCGATCAACGGTAATCGACCTGCATAAATCCGGTGACATAAGTGGCATTTACTTCGTATTTGTGACAGATTGGACAATTAACTTTTACAATGAACACACCTTTGAAAAGTAAAATATAGTTCTTAAGAAATAATTATTTTCATGAAATAAAATCGCTTTTCTTGGATCTCAGTCTTTAATAAAACGAACCAAATACTAAGAAAAGAATTATACAATTAGACTCTAAAAAGATGACATGAAACCGGTCATTTGAGTTGCCTAACCGGTCAGTGATGTCCCTCAGCTGACAGATGGACATATGATATTGAAAGACCAAGTTGAGCCTTTTTCATCCAGAATTCACTCTTTCACCAGTCCCTAAGAGTGCGAACTGAATCCGATGTTATCAATCGAAATATAAACTACAATAGTCCGGGGCCAGCATGGGCTACCGTGCAACCCCCCCCCCGTCACACGATTCTACATTTAGGGTACATCTTTCAGAAAAAAGATGTTCCCAAGAAAATAGTTGGGAAGAACTACCTCATTTGCATAAAACAAAATGGCCGCCAGCATACACCAAAAAACAGAATTTCATATCTCGTCTCCCAGTTGAGATATCTGAGTACTTTAAAAGGCTAAATCATGGGTTTCAGACATTTTACCCTAAAAAATTAATTCATAGGTATTTCAGGCTTTGGCAAGTCAATTTGTATATATTGGGCTTAAAAAGTTACAGCTTAAAACGTGAAGCTAAGTATTCAGCATTTTACGAAGAAAACTTCAAGTACACTTCCTTGTATAATCCTGAAATACCTATGAATTAATTAAAGTTAAATAAAGTGGATTCTTGAATTCCTCATGTCTGAAACCTATGATTTAGCCTTTTAAAGTATTCAGATATCTCAACTGGGAGACGAGATATGAAATTCTGTTTTTTTTTGGTATATGCTGGCGGCCACTTTGTTTTATACAAATGAGGTAGTTCTTCCCAATTTTTTGCTTGGTAACATCTTTTTTCTGAAAGAGGACATCCAAAGGAACCTTAAATGTACCCTAAATGTAGAATTATGGGCCCCGGACTATAATGTTTTCTTTGCCGTCTGCATTACTTAATTTGTTTTATACATTAAACTGAAATAATTTTGTAGTTATAAAAGTTATTTCAGCATCAGTGATTATGAATATGTGAATTATTTGTTTTTTTTCAAAATCTTGGCTTCGATAGTTAAGGAAGTTTTAACCAATCTCAAAGGCGTAGCTAGTAGGGGTGTATATTGGAAATGGAGGGGCTCCCCCAAAAGCTTTACAAATAGTAGTTCACCTACTGTATTTCTACTGGCAAATCTCACTAAATGTTGGAGGGGGCCCCTCAAAGACCCCCCCTTCCCCAATCTCTAGCTACGCCTCTAACCAATTTGGTTCCAAACAGAAAGGCTTAGAAGCTGAGCCTGGTTTTATCGACGAGGACATTGTAGGAAGTATCATAAGCCTTCAGCAACTATTTACAGCCACTGTTAATGCATTCACTGCAGATCGTTGCTGCCCAAAGCCAACGAATCAACGAGCCAGGATGGTCGACTGACCGGTCGACTGTTTACCAACACCGGCGAAAGAAGACGCTTGTTTTTGTGATCGAAAGACATATGATGTGGTTACCATGACGCCAGTGTACTTGTCTGCATCGACACTGGTTTGTCTGCAGGATGTGAGTTAGTCTCTTTTTTACAGGCTCTTTTTCATAGCCAATTAAATCTGGTAAGTTTAATGAAAGTAAATGTTCAATTTTTAGTAATAATATGTTCTGAAGTCTTAGTATATAGTTATTTTATTTGATAAGTGGGCTTTAAATGAGTAACACACACAAACATACACGCGCACACACATATAAAATAAAATATGAAATTTAGCCGGTTTTAGCCATTTTAAAGCACAGTATTAGCTATAAAGAACAAATACTTGGCAACACTTCTTTTTCGCTACCACAAAGTTGATCACGAGTGGAACAAAGATTTGTACTTGATCTTTTATTTTTAGAAATTATCAAATCGAATTCAATGGGTGTGTGCAACTGGTGCGAAAACCAGTATTCCAATTTTCAAAAAAGAGCGCTGGGAATTTTTGTTCTGAAGTCTTAGTATATAGTTATATATATGACTTGGGGCGCTGGTAAGAGATCGGGCTGCTGACGCAGAGATCCGGTTTCAATCCTAGCTTGAGGCACCAAGGTAGTCAGTAGCCACACTGATGAGTCGTAAGACGACGAAACAGCGCTGTATGTGGATTTGACAATATATATATTATATATATATACCGTTAGAACGAGAATTCCCTCAGGTTTTCAATGCTTGTCAATTTGTATCTGTTTGCTTTAAAAGGTTACAGCCCAAAATGTGAAGCTAAGTATTCAGCATTTTACGAGAAAACCTCAAGTACACAGTTCACGTTTTCGGCTGTAACCTTCTAAGACCAATAGATACAAATTGACACTGTTGGAAAGCTGAGGAAATTCTCTTTCTAACGATATATATATGTATATACCCCTACAATCCATAGACTTTGGAATGTGTAGTCGAACTTTTCTCGTAAAATGCTGAATACATAGCTTCACATTTTGGGCTGTAACCTTTTAAGCCCAACAGATACAACATGACAAGTCACACCGCTGGGAAGCTGATGATATTCTAACGATGTATGTATATGTATATATCTCCATCAAGAATTAAATCCACAACCCATAGAATGTGGACTATGAAGTTAAATTCTCCCTATACATACCTAGCTACACGTTTTGAGCTGTGACCTTTCATGCCCAACAGATACAAATTGACAAGATACACTGTTGGAAAGCTGAGGAAATTCTCTGAAGGAAGTATATATTTCCTTGTAAAATGCTGAAAACCATGATTTAGCCCTTTAAAGTAATCAGATATGTCAATTGGGAGACGAGATATGAAATTCTGTTTCTTTTTTGGTGTGTGCTGACGGCGATTTTGTTTTATGCAAATGAGGTAGTTCCTCCCAACTTTTATCTTGGGATCATCTTTTTTCTGAAAGAGGACATCCTAAGGAACATATTGGTACCCTATCCATATGATCATTGGCGGTGGTGCGGGGTAGGCCCCGATAGCCCCCGGACTGCTAATCATTAATTTGTTAATGTGTGTATGTGTGTGCGTGTGCATACATGCACATAGGTATACACACATATCTAATATACATTCTCTGATAGTGAAAACAAAATGTGGTAAAACCCACTTAAATGCATTGTATTACCAAGGCAGGTTGTAAATAGGATATAATTAGATAAGGCAGACGACTTTCAATAAAAAAAAAAAGAAAAGAAAAACCGACTGAGAAAAGATTTTTAAAGGGCAAACTGACGATTCTAACAAATGTCATTTTAGGAAGAGGAAAATGATGCAGACTTTAAAATGGTGATCATCTAAATGTATCTTCAAATATAGGAATACATATCATCATCATCGGCTGTCATAAGTCCACTGCTGGATAAAGGCCTTTCCCATTTCCTTCCATGACCACCACGTCTTACCGGCAAACCTTTCTATCTGATCCCTCCATCTTGTGTATGGCCTTTTCCTACTGCGTTTACTGTCCCATGGGCACCAATCGGTTAGTCTTTTGCCCCATCTATTGTCATCTCTTCTTGTTAAGTGTCCAGCCCATCTCCATTTGTGTTGCTTAATTATTTATAATAATATCCTTCACTCTAGTCTTCCCTCTGATCTATCTTATTCTTTCTCTATCTCTTAGAGTTATCCCAATTCTAAGTTGGTTCCCAGTTCGTTTTGTTAATTTCCATGTAAGTCATAGCTGATATTATGCATCCATTGTATACTTTACGCTTTAAGCACATTGATCTAAATAGGGAAGTAAAAGGTAGACTTAAAGATGAACAGAGCAAAGACAAAAGTAATGTTCAACGATAAAGTCCCAGATCATAAAAAATAGAGGGAGAGGCTCTAGAATCTATCTAGGACAGGTAATACAGTTAGAGAAAGACTATGAAAACGACGCATAACGATCAGCATTTGGTATGGATAGAGACATATACCTAATATATTTTACGCTATATAATTTCATACGCATGTTGCTGCGAAAACAACACCTCCATCAAAACCTCCATCTGATGATGACTCTGGGCTCAGGAATGGTTTCGGGACCGAAGCATCATTACCACTAACCAGGGTACCCTAGCAGTAAATTCTGATACCAATAATAAAATAAAACTTTTGGTTCTTCTGCCACAGTGTGGGAATGACAGATAAAAATATAGCCTCATCATATATTTCTTGTATTCCCAGTCAATGTTCATGGGCCCAAAAATGAAACGTTAATTCAATGATGTAAGATTTGAATTAACTGATATTTATTCCGTAAATTATTACCGAATGTGGCACAATGTCCGATGAGGGGGATTGGGAAAGAAGCTGGTATCATGTTTTAACACCCATTCTCTGCTGCCCCCCCTTCTGCTAACTGGTCGCATTATATACGTTTTTATAGTTAAAATATGTAATCCTGACGTATACTTAAATCACGTGACCAGGTTACGTGTTTTGCTTTCATTCGACGACGTGCAAAACTGACGTGTTCTTTTGAACACAACACTATAATCTTCTGTGACTCTGTGGTCAAGCCATGCTGTTGAATATGTTTCAATATTAAGTGGTAATTCCATTGACCGTATCGTCTTTAATTAATCTAATACAAACATTCAAATTTGGTCCTTATATACATGATCTTACTGAATCCAATCAAATCCTGTTATCTAATGTATATAATACACAGTGTGTGTTGGTTGCTTGGTTGTTTGGTTCATCTGTCACGGGGAAAAGAGAGTATGACATTTAAATTTAAATTTCCCCACGTTCTTCTTCCTTCCTTCTACCTCTCCAGCCAGTCATAGCTGCACATCGCCCCGCCCCCTCTACCAACAGAGCAACCCTTAACTCACCCAATGTAAAATGTGTTAAAAAGAGAAGCTTGGGAAGCCCCAACCCACCCAATGGAGATTATTTTGTATATTGAAAGGTAAAACTATTTATGACTAACCCTCTATGATTGACAAAACAGTTGGCTACTAGTATTACAAATATTGTTTAGAAATGTTATTTTTCTTTAGCAATAACTGTTTCTTCCTTCAGACAATCGGGAAACATCACCAACACTTTGTATGTCTGCTAACAAGAAATAAAAGTCCAAAACTTCAGATATTGGTTTCAATGTATATTCTGTATAATGTTTGCTCTATAAAATTACATTGGAGAAAAGAAGCGATCAGTTATGTTACTTTTAAAACTTATGGTGTCCAATCTTTACGCATATACATCAACCTGGAGCTGCGAAAAATGGATTTCAAATTAGCAATCGAGGGGGAAAGGGCGTTGTAACTCTGCAAGAATCAAGTGGTAATATTACTCCATAACTTAGAATTAAAAGAAAAAGAAAAAAAAGAAGAAAGAAAGACCTGAGTACCAGCAACAAAAGCTTGGCATGAGTCAAATTTGAAGAAAAAAAAGGATTTCATAGCAGAGATACCATCTTCTGTCTCTTGAGATATTAGCGCGTGACAATTACGAAAAAAACAAACAAGTAAACAAATTGACTAGATCAAGTAAATAAAATAAATATTCACCCCTTTTCTAATGTACAGGAACGAGAACTCTACTTGAAATCTGGTTATTTACAGACAAACGTGACAACGTGTTGGATGCATAGAGATTAAAAAGCCTTTTATTCAATGTCCAACTTTCTTAATAAATGTGAACATTGATGGTACAACTATAGCGTGCGGTCTACAGGGACATTTCTACTATAGCTGGCAGTCTACCAGGGATGTTTACACTGCAGGGTGATAAAAAAAATTGTGTTATAGATTTTGTTAATGATCATCGCATAACCAAAATACAAACATGTTGAATGATAGCATAATAATGACACACTGGGACACTTTTCGTATCACATCTTTTATTATATACATTTAAATTCTTTAACGATATACACTTCGTATATCATTTAGAAATGCCACAAATAAATCATCTGCATCCAGCAAATGTGTGATTGAAACAGCACACTGGTAACGCCTCTCGTTTTTTAGAATGCATGTTTTGGCATAAAAGTGATATAAAATCATATTATAGAGTCATAAAAATGTACATCGTAGAGATTTATGGTCTAGCTGTCTTACACTTAGTAATTGGGTCAGTCGAGTCAGGTGGTGTCTGTAGACCGCACATCACGTTACTGGAGACTGCAGATATTTCTGTAGACAGACACGCTATAGTAGTACCAAATGTTTATGCTAACTGCGTTTCCTGTTTAAGCAGTAAGATATGCCAAGTCTTGAGAAGCACTCTGAATGTTAATTGACGGAGAAAGCTTTCTATTAGAAATGTCATTGCTGCTCATCAGCTGATTGTGACATCAACTGTTCGATCATTACAAATCGAAGTCAGAGGTTTGAGAGAGAGATTGATTTTCTTAGAATTCCATTACAATATCTTTGGAATTGTCGAGATGGGAATGCTGTGTTTGGCAGCTCGTTGGTCATTCTCTGGCGGGTCACGTTTCTAAAGTGAATAACTTTTGGAAGAGCAACGAATTCAAAATGAACAAATCGACCTTCTGCTCAACGGTTTGGATTAAAAGTCATTCTCAGATTTAGGGAATATTTTCTTTTACAATAACAATGACAAAATTATTGGTTTCTTACAAAAATAAATCCTGTTTATATTTGGAATGAAGGGAAAATGCAATTATCCTCGGTACTATCAAGTTTTCATTTCGTTCTTTGGTGGATATTATAGGATGCTCTAAGCGGTCAAGGCCCAAATCATTACCTCTGTCAACGAAGTTGATCAGAGATGTTTGTCTGTTTTTTGTTTGCTTGTCCACACAATATCTCCAAAAGTTCTCAATAAATTTCAATGATATTTCGTGGAAGGGTGGGCCATGGGCCAGGGAACGATTGATGGAATATGATCGAGGAAATGTTTTGCGATTTTGTTAACATTGCGACATAGGACAATTTTTCGGCTTTTCGGATATAATAACACATTATGTGTAGTGCAATAACAACAATTAGATAATCACGGTGATGTCATCATGCAATAACGAAGAAGACATCGTGATGTGTAGACAAACATGAGTGAATACATAAATGTATGAACAAATGTATCTCTCAATTGAAAAATATATATCTGGATCTGCCCCAAATTTAACCAATTTTTTCTTACCCCACGGCCCTAACTTTCCTGAAAATCTTATTCAAATTCATTGAGAACTTTTGGAGATATTGTGTGGACAGACAAACGAGTGAATATACTTATTCCAACTTTGTTGGCAAAAGTAAATAAATATCATCATCGCTGCCACTCGAGACGAGTGGTGGCTCAAAAAGAAAGTACATTGTCCGGGTTCACCGTCCTTCATGAAGGCAACGAGGACAGTTCGGCGCTCCGGGCGATCATTGCTTGTGTCAGTGACGGTCTGGACGTTCCAGGCGCCAAAGGAGAGGGTAGGGTGACACATTCTGGTGAGGACGTGGGGGAGGTTGGGATCTGGTCTTCGTAGATTTGTCGTCATTGAGGGAGGGAGGCGCGTCGGCTGCACCGTGTGCGGTGATATGGTCTGTGTTCCCAGATGGAGCAGCAAGTGCTTGCAGACAGGAACCAGCTGTGCAGTCCAGTGCCTGAGATTGACTTGTCCATATCCTTAAATAAATATATAAAATATGAAAATAAATACTGCATCTCTACATATAAACTCCAGTGTCTGTGGCTTTGTAACGTTAAATTGGCCACATTACATTTTTGTTCATATCTAAGTGTGTAGACCGGCTACAACTTTCATGTTTTGTATACATAACCCCAAAATATGTCCGAATACAATGGTATGAAAAAAGTAAGATTCGTGTATCAATAAAGTGAGGGATTAGCTATTTTATTGTTATTAAGTAATAAACTGATCCCTCCATGATTAATAAGATGTCCTTAGATGGAGATCGGTTTTCTATTAGTATTTCGTGATAAACTGATTCCCCTATGATTAATCTCTACATATCATTTCCAGTGTTTGTGGCTTTGTAACGCTAAATTGGTCACGGTGTGTTTTTTCATATATAAGTGTGTAAACCAGTTACTTTTCGTATTTTGCAGACATAACCCCAAAGTTCTTTAAATACACGAATCTTCCTTTTTTGTATACCATTGTATCTGACATATTTGGTTTATGTATGCATAATATGAAACTTGTAGTTGGTTTACACACTTAATTATGAACAAAAATATAGTTTTTTGGGTTATTTCGACTGCAGTTTCGCACAGTTTGTCAGTTTATATTGAAAAATACATTTTTATAACATCTAGTCATATTATCGATTTTTTATTCGCTGGGGGGAGCCACCGGAAGTTCGAGCAGACGGAGCATTAACGCCAATGGACTGTCGATAACAAAGCGACAATATGTCGGTAGAATACCCCAAACTACTAACCATGTCAATTTTATTGTAATAAAGTTTGTATCATTAATAAAAAGAAATATTGAAAAAATATTTCGGGGGGGGGGGCGAATTAAAAAAATCGATAATATGAATAAAAGTTATAAAAATGTATTTTTCAATCAATTTATAACTGACTGTCCTGTGTGAAATAACAAAAATAAACGACGCAAGAAGAAACAAACACAATTTTCCATATTGTTTTTTTGAAGTCGAGTCATGACGTCAGACTTTGCCACTCTATTGAGAGAAGTAAGTCAAGACCGCCCCCACACCTGGTTGCAAAAGCAGCAGCAAGCATCTTTAGTCTCTTATTTTGATAGACAGTTTTTTCTAATAAAAATGAACAAACCAATTATTGCGTGTAGTGTTGAGATGACCAGAGAATTCGTCACCGAAGCCTTTGCTTCATGCATTATGCATTGTGCAGTCCAACAACGAGTAATGTTATCTTTGATGTTCATCTGTTGTTGCTCCTGCATCGATGGCGTTCGCCGGGAACGTCGTCCCTCGAGATTTAAATAATGCTAAACGAGAAGTGTACATACGGGTAAGAAGATGATATCAATTTTCACCTGAAGGTCCTTTGAGTCATTCAGCTTCACAAGTCCTGTTTCTCATTCCGCGCGCCTTTTCACAGAAAGAAAGCGATGTAACTATTTTGTTTTTGCTTGCTGATACTTTGTTTTGCTTTCTTCATCATACAACGTCAGACTGCTCACAACCCGCTCACAGCCCGCTCACAGCCCGCTCACAGCCCGCTCACAGCCCGCTCACAGCCCGCTCGCATACCTACGTGACTGTTTGATATTTTTAGTGTCAGAAAATAAAGAAAAACGATATCAGAATGTTACCGAAGTGAAAGATCGCTGACTGAGAATTCGTTCACGCTGTAGGTCAGTGACATAGCTGGGGGACTATTTGAAAACGCCCCACCAGGCCTCCAATGGAGCTTTATAAATTATAGTTCATCTACTGCATTTCTACTGACATTATACAAGGATATATTTATACGAACGTGAATTGTATAAATAATATTTCAGCCTTTGGGTTTGTTTTTCACCAATCAATTGATAGTGCATGTCTATCTATTGCCAATTTTCCTTTTTCATCTCACTAAATGTTGAAGGGGTCACTTCAAGGAGCCATGCTACCCTGGCCCCCAAATCTCTAGCTACGCTTCTGTGTAATTGCCATATTTTTGACTGACGAATTTGTAATAAAAAAAGAGTGGTTCTCATTGGTTACGGTTGAGAAACTTGGATATGTGTTTACATTGATGGGATTTTATCAAGGCCTACGCACGCAGTATAGATCAGTTTACTTATTCAGCAACAACACAGAGAGATCTAATAGCAGAAATGAACATTTTTCTTTTCTCTTTGAAGGTTGTAAGGTACGTTTGTTTTATTCCAGTTCCATAAACGTATGGGAACTATTTGGTAAAGGGAAGGCTTGATTTGCCCGAAATTTTACACGGTTTTGCCTGAATTACACTGATTTGTCCGAGATCTTACACCGTTTAGCCCGAATTTGGGTGTGTGTGCCTATGCACAATTCGTTTATGCATATGGGGGTATTTCTTACTGTAAAACTCTTGTTTGTTTTGTTAGGAAGTTTGTTTTAATTCCGCATAAAAGACATAGTTACAGATGCATAGTTTAGTACTTAGACTGAGGAGCATTTCTCTCGCTTTCAATAAAACCGGAAAGAACGGATTTATCGAACAAATTATCTCACCAGGTTGAGCTTTTTGCTGGTAAGCAGGAGGCGTAGCTGGAGATTTAGAGGAATTTAGGAGCCCGGGGGGCTTGACTCCAACATTTCAATTCGGGGCCCATTTGGGGGAAGGATGGGTTCAAATAGCAACCTCCCTCCCCCACGTCTGTGCTGGTAAGGCAGATGTTACACTTGTAAAAGAAAAGAAAAGAAAAGAAAAGAGAAGAAAAAAGAAAAGAACGTATTTTTCTCTTTTTCTTTTCACTTGATTTAGATTTTATTTAATCAGCGTTGTTTTCTTTTTTTCACAGTCTTCCCGGCTGCAGCGATACAACTGGATCTGCTTTGGTGAGAGAAAAAATGCAAATAAGTTTTTAAACATCAATTAAACACGAATGAAAATTGCAGATGGAATATTGATGGGTGATGGTTGAAGTAGTTTAAGGCGCACACCTCTAAGCAGCAGATATACGGCAGGTTTCTTTTCGCAAATTTACGAGTTTAAAAGGGTATTGGAGAGGAGCTCACAGTATCTGCTCTACTCAAAAGCTGGAAAACCTTTTAACGAAAATAAATAAATAAATAAATGAAAGAATAAATAAAGACACAGAAATTATAAGCATTTTTCGGTATATTTTTCTCCCTCATACCCCACCCCCAACACATATGTACATATGTATTGGCCATTGATCTTTATCTGCTGTCGTTTCTAGATTCTCGTTGACTGTACCAGTACCATGGATACATACACAGCAGTTCCAGTCACTGCTATTCTCTCTTTTTTTTCTTATTTTGTTGTTGCTCTCACGTCGTCTGGTTCTAACTCTTGGCTTCGACCCATTTTATCTGAATAAACACACACACACACATATATATATATATATATATATTCACACACACACACACACACACACACACATATATATATACACACACACACTCACACACACATTATATATACGTCAATCCACGTGAGTAGATATCATGAGCAGATGTATTACATCAGGCACACATGTCGTGAAAAGAGAAACACACAAGCTATAAATATCTGTGTTAAAAAACAGGAAAGGAGAAAGCAGTTCTCTAATAAAGTTCTCTAATAATATCGCTTACGCTATTAAAAAAGAAAAGTAATTCTTTTTCGGGTTGTTTACAACAGCAACACACACACACACACACACACACACACACACACACACACACACACACACACACACACACAAACAAACAAGTGCACGCTTGTGTCCGGGTCATGTGAGTTCTTTTCACTACTCACGAGGTCAGAAACGTAAACCATGATTGTCTTATTTCTTTCTTTCTGTTACTGTGGCTTTTGTTTCATAAAGGAAACTAGCGCTGTTCACCGCATTATGCGTCTGGGTGGCCACGCAATACAAATGCCACTGTCAGTTATTCTCAAAGACACCGTTTTCGAGAAGAAGGATTGTAAACAGACAGTGATTGAGTACACGTTAGTTTTGAGTTCAGTTTACTTCCTGGTGCTTCTTACTCTTTGATTATCTGTCAGACTGCCGAGAGTCTGGAAGGAATTACCGCCAAAATGCATAAAGAGCATTTCTTGACCAAATTGACTCATACCAAACTACCTAAAATAATTTGTATGTAGTATTGGTTGAAGAGTGTTTGGGGAACTCTTAGATATTTATATCTATATATCTTTATATGCATAGGCAGATTGGGCTCTCTAACCATGGTTGGCTACCAGTCTAGGAGACGGACTATTCTGATTCCAAGCCAGGGTGTAGAACCGTAAAGCGGTTTCTGTGGACAACATCATCGAGGTCGAGTGGGGGATTCTGTTGATTGGGCATCCTAGGATCTCCATACGGTACACCCAAGCTTGCGCCCTTGAGGGGTCACCAGTGTCGTCCCATTGTCTACCGAGACATTAGGAGGCCTTTTACATATTTTTAGTGTCTTTCTCTCCATTTTTCTAGGACATATGCAATTCAAAGATATCATGGGCTCTTGAAATCATTGACGTGCACTCTTGAAACTAGTTTAGCTTCTAGTTGGATTGAGGCTGAGCAGGCTGCGTTCAAAATTGTCTCATTCGTCATTTCAACAATGACGAATGAGACAATTCTTTGCCTGGGAACTACAGCAATTCATTTTCATTTCATATTTATTGACAATTACTTGCTGTTTAAAGATAATGAGCGATAAACATAATTCGAAAAAGAAAAAAAAAGGAATCAGTCTAGCTTGTAGCCAATGCTCAAAAGATTGGCAGATTGATTGAGGCCTGAGGCGAGCAGGTTTGGGTTACCAAGCTAGGTAACAACAATGTCTTACAAAATATAATGAAGAATGGAATGGTCAAAATTTAAGCGCTTATCTAACTTTATCACATAAACGAAGGGTACATTTCGGATTCTAACCTTTTGGATTGTCCTGATAGTCCCAGGCTATCAAAGAGTCTGAAGATATGCCGTAAAAGGCAAAACTTTACTGGCTACAGCGATTCGTCTAGTACGCGTAAAATCCGCCATGGTTCAAGTAAATATTTAAGGCAATGTTGCCCAAACTGTTTGGCTCTGACCCTGAACACAAAATGTTTTGGCCTGACAACCCTCATCGCGAAAATATAATTTCAATGTTTCTTCATTAGGTTTTATTCAATAAATGTTACTTTAATTTAATAATCAAGTACAATTATTAGACGTGAACAGACTGGAATTCGACAGTTTTCATGCTTTATTATTCACAACTATTTTCCTATTCTAGAGTCTACACACACACATACTCTATATTCCTAAAGTGTGATGGAAATATCGGATTTTCAACATATTTTTTTTACTTTTACCATTTTTTCTTTTTTCATTTTTAAAATTTCTTTTCATTTTTCCGTATATTTTTTTTCAGTTTAAACGTTTATCATTTTCCTTATTTTTTCAGTTTTTACATTTTTCTCTTTTTTCAAACCATCTCGTGGCCACTGGTTTAAGGTAAAATTGACTGGAATGAACTGAATGTTTTTGTTTTATGGTGCCAATAAAGAATCAACAATTACTATAAAATCTTCAAGTCTTCAAACAAGAAAAAAACCTTTATTTACCATAAAAATTCACACTTATGGAGTGCCATATGTTTTACAAGTGTGTGTCTCCCAAGTGTGACTCGTAAATCTTTTCCAAATATGCAAACATGTATTTCGAGTTCTGAACTTGTCCAGTACGGGTTATGCCTGTCCCACTTCCACCACAGAGTTGTCAATCTAGTGGTTTTATCACTAGAAATGTTTTTGTCTAATTCATTTCATTTTTATAGCTGGTGTGCCGCATAAGTCAAATATATTTCTTAGTGTTTGAGAACCACTGTATTAGACTGACCGCCGAGGCTGATAAGTTAATTTGCATTGAAACTAACGGAATTATCATCTTAACATATCTATTGCCCGCTGGCCTTTTACGCTATCACTTGATCCAAATGAATGTAGACAAGCTACGTGTCAACTTTTTCCATTGGTGGTCGATAAGTAGAAAAGCGGAGATTCTTTGTTGTTTGGGGATGAAAAGTAAACGCCAAAATGAAAAGAAAAGAAAGCTGAAATGAAGGAGAGAAAGAGATTAGAGGAAAGGAAAGAAGGAAATATGAAAACGAGAAAGGGAATAAGACAAAGAAAGAAAGAAAAAGCCAGTGACGAAGAAAAGAGTTGAGTTACTTGCCTAAGCATTGGCGGTCGATTGCCAAGTAAGCTTGTTCTGTTCTTTAAAAAAGCGGTCAATTTACACGTCGCGGTTTTCTGGCGTCGCAACCTTTCCATGTTTTTTGACGAGAGACGTCAAAATAAGGCGGGAAGCAGTGTTGCCAAGTAGGGTTTGTTATTTATAGCTAAAACTGTCTCTAACAATGGCCAAAATCGGCTAAATTTGTCAATTTCCAGCCAGATCTAGCCGAAAAGAAAGAGAATGATGAATACTAAAATATTTCCATGCAAGCAGTTAAGCGGAAGAAGAATAGAGAGAGAGAGAGAGAGAGAGGGGGGCGAGAGAGAGAGAGAGAGAAAGACATTACAGTGGGATGTATTACAGACAGAGAGTGAGAGAGAGAGAAAAGGAAGAGAAAAGAAGAAGAGAAAGGAATAAAGAAAGAAAGAGCGAAAATCTACTTATGTAAAAGAACAGTGTGACCTTTTCTGTTTTTCTGTCCGTAACAATGGACCCTTCTACTTAAAGGTAACAATTTTGCTGATAAAATATCTCCCACTCACCATTTGAAACGATGGATTCTTCCACTGAAACGAGTTTAGTTGTTTCTTTTCTATAAAAAAAATCATCTCATTGAAATTCAAATATATCCGTGAATTGACTATTGAAAAGGAATAACGAGAATGAAAATAAAGAGAAGAGAAAAGAGAAGAGAAGAGAAGAGAGAGGGGGAGGGAGAGCGTGAGGGGGGGGGTGACTGGATGATCAGACGCTGGTGTCGAAAGTTAATTAAGCAAATAAAATGAAATTAGTTTTATCACATCAATAGAAATCGAATAAATAGGCAATATATCTATTATTAGATATGCATTCGTTGGCAAGTCGTAGTCTTTGAAATAGTGTTATGGAAAAGGAAATGAACAAAAATTCGTGAATAAAAAGATATGATAAGTAATACAAATTTCAAGTGTGATGTTTCTGATTGAATCATAAGAAATTATAAAACAAGTTACGAGTGAATTTCCTAGGCAAGAAGAACAATCTTTTACAAATAAGTGTATATAACTTGGTATATCTGTGCTATATAATGCTTCGAAGAAACCTTTCCCCATTTTGCTGCCCCTGGGTGATACAACGCAATTAATGAAAACGTATGTGCCTCCATTTTTAAAATATTGAATATAAATAGATAGTAATTAATTATTTATGCATATATGCGCATCCATATTTATTGGGTATCACCACAAATAACAGCTGGATTCGGTAATTAGAGTTTTGTTTATTCTTAACGTCATCGTTTGAAGTTGTTATCATTGCAGCCTTACTGAAACCCTTGAATCTTATCTTGCATGCGATGCAAAACACCATCCGTGCAACTTGGGTGTACAGATAGAATTCTAATACCTTTTGTTTATTCTATATTCAGTTTATGTACATTAAGTGACGTTACCAATGATAATGTCATGATTTCTAGTGTAACTTGGTCAAACCTTCTTAAAATAGAATCATACGTTTGTATTCGTTCAGCAATTGCTTCATTAGGTGATACCGATAATATTTTCAGTTTTGAAAATTACGCAGTCAGTATAAAATATCGCCAGCAGTGAAGTGTTAAACGCAATCAAAATTCGTACAGAATGCAAAAAAGAAGGTTTGTTTAACAGCAATCTCATTTTTTAAAAAATGATAACTGTCGAATATAGGTAATTTCGATTTCGTTAAAAGTATGATTCTTATTACTTACTATTGTACCCGTGCCGTAAAAAATGACGGCATATACAATATATGGATACATATTGCGTTTTACATAATAATAGAAAAATTATGCATCTCTTCTATATTATCACTAAGGAGGTTACACCCCTTTAGTAACAATGTTTATTTAATTGATTTGTGGTTTTACAGATAAAAATAATGATCACATCTACGTGGTGTATTATTATAGTAGATTACTAACAGTTGCTTTTTGTCGATTATAACCTTAAGACAAAATATGAAAATTTTCCGAATGTACAAGGACAAAAGTTTTCAGTCGCAAATTTAAAAATAAATTCAAATTTTAGTCCTGATTCAATTGAATGCTGTCTCTAAAAAGGCTGACATCACTTTCAGCCTATTTGACAGACCAATATGTGGTGAAAGGATATTCAGTGATCTAGTGAAAATATCCACGACATCCAATCTTCCGAAGCAGCAATATCAATCCCTGGTAGGATATGAATATTGTAATATCACAAGTGCTCATTATTCATTCGCCTGTTTCGAATAGAGAGAGAAGTGGTTTTGTTTTTGATGACCATTGAGGCAAATAGAGATTTGTCTCTTTCACGAAAGATTGTCATTCTTGCAGAAATCTACTCTAATAATGAACAGCGTGATTTTCGTGGTGCGCTGACGCTGGTCGTAACACTGGACTCTTCCACGGGGGCGGGGGGTAAGATTTTGCTGAAAAAATACTTCCTACACACCGTTTCAAACTTTCCTGTAAACGAATTCAGTATGTTTAAGCTAAACCTGCTGGCCGTTATAGTGGGTTCAATCCTCATTAGATCTCCCACTATTGATGGCCTGATATAAAACTACTATGTTAATAAATAATATGAAAAAAATGGATCTGGACGCACGTC
>VCCN01005374.1:1994981-2007865 GCA_006491835.1 Architeuthis dux | reverse complement strand
GCCAGATCGGGCATCTACCAACTACGGAATGTTCACGTCCTGTGATTTAACTAACCAGGTCAGCCATACTTTCGGAATACTCCCGCAAAGGAGCAGCAGTCCCCCATAGCTAGCTCGGGTTAGGATACTCCTGTCAAACCTACGACCTGGAGGCCTTGTTGCTATTCGCGCCACCTCGTTGGACCATAGCATGCAAACCCTTGGTTTAAAGTGTGTGGTATACCGTGCGCGCGTCGCACTTTACCTTAAAACTCCAGCCTATTCATGTGCAGGTCCCGCCGACTTAGGATCTGAAAAGACGTAGAAAACCTAGCGATATAACAATTGGCGTCGAGAATATCAGACTTACACAAACGAATTAGGAAGACCATAATGAAGAAGTTAACCCAGTAACTGCGAATGTCGTCAATTTCTGTCCTTGTAGTTCTACGACTAACTCATTAGGATTTCCGTTTTATTGTGATTGATGGCAACTCAGTTCTATTTGTAAGTCGGGGCTTTTATCTTGCAATGGAAAGATATTACTCTTCACATTCTGCAGTTAATGGGTTAAATTCAATGCTCCAGCAACAAACTAGAACCAACTATCTCACACTGGTCGACCTTTCATATAAATAAATATGATATTGTAATTATATATAGTGAGGGAATAGTTACTAAGTTATATTTAGACCATAAATTAAATATTAAATGCAAGAACTAAAAACAAAACATAAAAACATACTATTATTCTGCTCGTCACAGCATACGACCGTTACGCGCTGGTTGGTTACCAATCAAGAGAGAGAGAATTTTGGAGCGCGGAAATTTGGATGAAGCACACTACAGGCATCAAGACTGTTTTGTGAAACGGATTTTCTTCGTTCGTTCCTTCATATTTATTACGTTACGGAATTACAAGTTTGTAAAAAAACCTGGGTTAAGTATCACTTAAAACTATAAATTAAATAGATATTACTTATTTGTATTAAATAAATTTTGTATTATCGTAAATGGTAGTTAAGTAGTTTAATAAAAGGGTAGAAAGAGAGAGAAAAGGTTGTTAGGTTGTTTACTAAAGGGGTAGGGCGAGAGAGGGGAGAAAGTAGACTCGGGTAGTTTAATAAGAGGATAGGAAAAGAGAAGTGAAAAGGGTTAGATAGTTTAATGATGGAATAGAAAGAGAGAGGGGAGAAAAGAAAGTTAGTTAAATAAGAGAGTAGGAAGAGAGGGGAGAAAGGGCAGATTAATAAGAGGAAAGGAAGGGAGGGGTGAGAAAAAGGTTAGGTAGTTTACCGAGGGGTGGGAACATTTTCTCATATGAAACAAATCCTTATTTGTATAACATTTAGATAAAATCATGGACGAGCAACGAAGATTAGAAGGGATAAGGGAGAGAATGAGAAGATACAGGCAACGGATGAGAGAAGAGCAGAGGCATGAGATAATGGATAATCCTAGTTGTCAACACCCGTGGAATTTCCACGGGCCCAGCGAGTTACAAAGAAGAGGCGGATAACAAATACAATAACAGGTCCGGTTAGTCACTTAACTTAGTCCGTCTTTTTGGCATGCTCAATTTAGCATAAACTTACATAGCAAATTGAACCCGCCCCATTAAAAACCTATTTAAGGGGGGGTTTAAAAAACAAACAAAAGAACGTTTTTTGTAGACATAATAAAGAGTAGATGTTGAAAATCTCAGCCCTCTAGCTCCATTGCTGCAGCCTGTACGCGTGATACATACATAGACAGCCGGACCAACTTGAAAACTGAAAGAAATCTATGTTGATAGTTTTGGTTGACGGTTTCTAATTGGGCCTCCTCGCCGTGGAGTGATTATTAGCAATCTAGACTATTACATCTGTAGTAAGTTTGATCCTCACTAGGTGGCCCACATTGTGGCCTTGTACCGTATTAAGCTCAAATAAAATCATCCATTAAGGTTAATGTTGATCTTAAAAGACATTTTCCCTGACAGATTAATCTTGCTAGTGTTTGATGATGACAATTTCATTGCAGTGAAAATAATTATTAAGTATTGGGCTGCGAAAAAGAAAACTGCTTTGATTGGATTAACATACATGACAGATTTGAAAATGTTTTAGATTGCTCTTTCAACAATATTCATCTTATGAAAAAATTGCCTGCAATAAAAATAAAGAATTTTTAAAGAAATTTGACAATTTTTTAAACTTTAGTTATTTTTGCTGTTGATATTTTATAGATTGTAGAAATCGTTCGTCTTGACTGGCCATACAGAAATGCGATTTTTATTGACTGAAGTGAAAATCTTTCTTTAGATGAGCACAAAGCGATTAATGTCTACAGCATCCGGGTATTGAACCATATATTTTTTTAAATCTACAAACCTTCTATATTGTCATTTAACCTCGACCATATAAATTTATAATCAAGACATTTTTGAAAACTCGTAAGTGATTCAGAAACAGAAGATATTCTACCATTGAATATTGGCAACATTAGTTTCTCTTTAATGTTATGATTGCCCGAAAATGGACTGGTGACCAATTAAAATATCCATGCATTGTTTAGGGGGGCTAATCCTTCTTATATTTTGCTGATTCTGTTCCATTAGAAGAGTCAAATCTGATCAGTCTTTCGTCTAAAGTTATTAAATTTTCGTCATTCTGCCCGTTCCAATCATAGATTAATAAGATCATTTGTTACATTGTTTTTTTTTTCTTATTTTTAATCCTTCTGGGTTTTATTTTTTTGTCTCCCCAACTAAACGATCGCAGTCCAGATTATAATAAACATATAACAAACCGTTCGTTGTAACACATTTGCCACCGACTGTTCGTTGTAACACATTTGCAGCCGACCGATATTTGTAACACATTTGCCGCCGGCCGTTCGTTGCAACACATCGAAGACAATTTAAAAAAATCAATACTGAATTTATCAACATGTTGCTGCAAGCAGTAAGACTGAACTTGATAATGATTGAATACTTTGTCTTCATGTTTGAGTGTATAAATATAATATTTATCCCAAAGGAGAAGAGTCTTTCATGCTTTCATTTAAGACTAATTCACTCTTTAATTCGCGGTACTAATCTAGGAATATCGCAATAAAATATTTCGAACAAAACTAGTTTAGGCCTTTTAAAAAATCAGAACCTTTATTTCAAGAAGAATTCCAGATTTTATAAGTACTGAAATGACTCCAAGTGTTCAAGATACTGATATGAGTTTATTTACGTCTATATTACGAATATTTCCCAATAAACATTTGGAAAGGATCATCAAACCACTGAGTTGTTAGTCTCGGGCTTGTGCCAAATCCACAAAACTTACTTCATCCTTCCTGCCAACGAAAGAGACGTGACGTCTGAAATAACCAGCAACTGTTATCTCTTAAGAAATATGAAAGAATTTTCGAATTCTTACAGAAGAACTACCTCAGTCGTTCTGTTAGTAATTAGAGTTCTGCACTCTATGGTATAACCCTAACAATTGGAATATGAAAGGTCATACTCTTCTGCGCAGTTTCAATGCATAATTAGTCTGATGCAACAATGTTACTACTACCACCGCCACCAACACCACACATATTAATACTACTACTATTTCTTCTTCTTACTATTATTATTAGAGTCCCCCCCCCATCAGCATTGATTGGTGGCTTTCACAGGAGATCAAGTGACAGCAAGTCTCCTCAATACTCTAGGACCCTTCAGCAGTTTCCTAGTTCCTCCAATCTCTCTCAGGGCTCTGACCACTATTAACACCACACTTCATGTTCTACAACCTCTACATCTCTCTGGCAAGGTACAAATACTTTGCCAACCTTTCACTTTTAGTCTTCTGGCTTGGATTGGGTGACACGTTTAAATCTCAAAGTCCCGTGTTTCATTCTCTAGTACAGATTCTGTGCATGTAACATTGGTTTGTATGGTCGAAATGCAGTCGCTTGCACAGTTCCCAATAGATCACCCTCCCTACCCAGTCATGACTTTTCTTGTATTCATTCTGGGCTAATTTTCTGCGCTCGCTTACTATGTGGGTGTTGTCTCATCTTTATCTCTGAATAGTCTATATTTGCTGTTCTCTTATGTCTTGTCTCTCTTGGCTTTTATATAGTTGGTTCTTATGCCGTCATTCTGGGACGCTATTAGGATCGACTCGGTTTCTCTCTTTAGGTGTCCTCTAGGTAGCTATGCCAATGTCGATTGATCTGCGATTACTCGAGTTTGTCTTCTGAAATGCTAGTGTAGTTGTTTTTCTATCTATTTTTGGATTCTTGTTTTTGTGCTTCCTGGTTTTATAGCTGTCTCTGGTTGCTGCAAGTAATATCTCCTTACTCTGTCTAATATAATCTTCTAGTTCTAATGCAGAGTCAACTCGTTTCCAGATTTCAAATGCTGAGTTTTGAGGCAGGCAGGGTCCTCCGATTCAGAAGATTGAGTCAACACAATATTCACCCCCCCCCCCCCATCTGTCTTTTTGGCAGTGTGTTGGACAAAGCTCACTAAAACTACACACTAAGCTGGCTGTGGTGAAAGACTGGTGAGTCCACTGTCACCGCGCCCAACATCGCAGCGTTTAAATCAAGACTAGCGGTGTGATAAACAGAAGTATACATACAACTACATACAACTACATACAACTAAAATACAGTAGTCCAATAACAGCAGATCCAGTACAGATACAGAAGGAACAGATGGATCACAAAACCCTCGGCCGGGTTCATGACCCATGAAAGGGTCCCTTCTGTCCGTGTTAGAGATAAGATTATAGATAAGATTAATAAATTTATATAAGAAAATCAACTTTTTCGTGGTTGTTTATTCCGTAATCTCATTAAAATTGAACTGTACAAATGAGAATAACATTGTTTTAATAGAATTAAGTTAAGCTAGTAAAAGTAAACTGACTTGTAAGAAACTGATTGTTACAAGTCAATATGCTTTATCGCTGTGCACTGAACGTTTGTATGGATGGATCAAAGTAACAGAATTTAAATCAGTGGGAATTTCTTTAATTTAAAAACCTGGCACCATCTAGTTTTTTTTCTACTTATAAGTGTGATTTTCTTGGTTCTCCGTCCGTAACCATGGACTCTTCCACATAAAGGTAAAGATTTTGCAGATAAAAATATCTAACATTTGAAACAATGGACTCTTCTTTTTAAAATATTACTTATCTAAAAAAAAAATCATTTCATAGAATTCCAATACAGGTGGTCCCCGCTTTTCGAAAGCTCGCTTTATGTCACTTTTTCGCAAAAAGGCGAAAAGCGAGTTCAGCTTTTGTTTTGCAGCCATTATAGAGGCAGCACACACCACTTCTACACCCTAAACTTCCGTACGTCCCACCACCATACCATCCTCATCATTTTGGGGGGTCTGGGAACGCTCAGAAATGTTCCCATATAAATGTCAGTGGTTCTGTGTATCTTATAATAATAGTTTTTTTCTGGCTATGTATGTATGTGGGAGGCTAACAGATGCAACATCTCAGGGGTCACTTTCCTGGAGTGATACACCACTAGACCCGGCATGTATCCAAGAGAAGGAAAACTGACACTAAACCGGGATAGATGGGCCCCTTAGTCTTTGATAAGACAACCCTCTAAGAGAAGGATACTCTGAAATAAAACCTTCAGTGTGTGTAACATCTGGCTATCTTGTTTTGTGCTGGGTTAATGGTTGCAGACACCTAGAGAAGAGTGGCACTCGTGTCGCACAAGCGTTTGTCACTTACAATTTGCCGTTGCATTCCTCAGACAGTCGTATCATCTGTCGAGTATCTCGTTGATGTTTGAATCGGCATTATTTTCCTAAAGCCCTGCGGCGATCGGTAAATAACATGTGCAGACCTAACGAGTTGGGAGTACATAGTTATATGCCTGTGCGTAGGCGACAAGGGGTTGTATATTAACGTCGTTCTCTTGCTGTCATGACAGCAGCAGAGTTGGGTGGAACCCTTTTGTGACTAAGCAGCCCTTTTTAGGAGAGTACTGCTTACCAGCATGTGTTGGGGCTGACTAGAAAAGGTGTCGCAAACATTGCCTGTCATAAATCTATGCTGGTCAGTTTACTGCGACTGACGCTGACGGCCGTTTCCTAAAGGCGTGAAAAACAAGCATATGAACGTATGCTGTTGGAACGTTAGACCATTATTAGATGAGGAGGATAGTGGACAAACAGAAAGACGAACAGCGATAGTTGCTAAGGAGCTGGCAAGATATAACATTGATATTGCCGTCCTGTCAGAGACTCGTTTGGCCGGTGAAGGTGATCAGAAAGAAGTAGGTAGTGGCTACACATTTTTCTGGATTGGTAAGTCTGAAAATGAGAGGAGAAATAGTGGAGTTGGATTTGCCATTCGTCCGGATATTGTGCTGTATGTGACTGTATAATGAGATTGAAAGTCCCGCTGGCTCGAGAGCGACACGTTGTCTGTGTATGCCCCTACACTCAACAGCCCTGCTGAGACGACCACATCTTTCTGTGGGCCACTGAGAGATGTTATCTTGAGTGTGCCGAAGGATGACAAGATTCTTCTTCTTGGTGACTTTAATGCGAGGGTTGGATGTGATTGCGACACTTTAGGCCATTATGGACTGTGAAGAATGAATTCCAATGGCCTTCAATAACTCTAATTATGTACATAGCAAGAGCTGGTCATTAAAAACACATTTCTCCACCATAAGACCATAAACAAAGCAAATTTGATGCACCCAAGATCTAAGCAATGGCATTTGATTGACTTCGTAATTGTACGTCATCGTGATATGCAAGATGTATGCAAAGCCCGTGCAGTTCGTGGTGCAGAATGCTCTACTGACCATGGAATAGTTAGAGGAAAGTTAAAATTTGTTGTCAGGAATAAGAAGCGTTTTGGGGGTAGTAAATGTCCCAAACGCATTGATGTATCCAAGCTCAAAATAAAGAATGTTGCTAATGAGCTGAAGAAAAGCCTGAATGACCTGGAATTGGATGGTATACTTGGAAGGATTTCAAGGATAAGATCTATGCAGCTGTCACAACAACATTGGGTTACAAGAAGCGAGCACACCAAGACTGGTTTGATGATAATGACGTTAAGGTGGAAGCATTGCTCAGGGAAAAGAACTTCAACCCTGTTAGAAAGAAAAATGCGCCGAAGGTACAATTTGCTGCAGTGAAATGTAACCTGCAGAGTGAGCTCAGAACGATGAAAAACAACTGGAGGGCAGTAAAGGTTGCGGAGATTCAGGCAGCTGCGGATAGGGAGGGTGCTAGATGTATGTATGAGTTGATGAAACAGGTCTATGGGCCACACAATTCACACACCACTCACATGGAGGATAAGGAAGGATCAATTACCATTCGAGTTCCAAATGGTATTATGAAGGGATGGACTGAATATTTCACAGACAATTTTAGGAATCCATCAACTGTGAATGTGTCACCGTTAAGCGCATTTCCTCAATCTGAAATCATCAAAGGGATGGACAATACTCTTGAAGAAGTGAGAAGAGCGATTAGTCAGATGAGAAGTGAAAAGGCCCCTGGCATTGATGGAATCCCCCCAGAGGATCCTCTGTATGGTGGTGAAAAGCTTGCAGGCGTTATCCATTACCTCATTAGTGATGATTGGCACAGATTGCCCGTCCACCAGGACTAGAGTGATGCTATCATGCTGTCATTATATATGAATAAGGGCAAGAAAAGAGAATGTGGCAACTATCGGGGTATTTCTCTGCTCTCAGTAATCGGGAAGGTGTTTTCAAGAGTTCTTCTAAATAGACTTCTCCATCACATATGTCCATCAGTCCTCCCAGTGTGGTTTTAGAACAGGAAGGAGAACAACAGATATATTTACCTCAGGGTTGTCTTAGGGAAGGTTAGCTTCCCACCCATGTTTGATAGGGTGAGGAAATTTTAAGACTAACTTGAAATTACTAACCAAAATCCAATGAATTGTTTTTATTCTTAATGCCAGCCTTGCATAGATGTAACAATAGATCCTTTTAATTCCCAAGCTACAACAATGTTTGTTGTTATTATGAATATGATTATACTATTATTTGATAAAAACAACTTTTCCATTTTGCAGCAGATAAAAACTTAGGTGGGGACACAATTGTTTAAATGGAGTTGGTTTTCTTGATCAAAAAGACCCCAGGGAAAACATTCAAAGCTACCTCAGTTCGCATAGCCAGTGTCACTGTACAGCTCTCAAAGCGGTACAAAATGAATGCCATTCAAGTTTACGCTCCCACTTCACAGTCAACCGAGGAGGAGATAGACAACTTCTACGACGACTTGAACTCCACATTCCAAGATACAAAAAACATTTGAACATCATTATGGGAGACTTCAATGATCAGGTAGGACAAGGTAATGAAGATAGCAGTAGGCAAGTTCATCATTAATACCTTCTTCAAGAAGAAACCCAACAGAAGATGGGCCTGGTGGAGCCCCAATCACGAAACCAAAAACGAAATAAACTACATCCTAGCAGACAAAAGTGACAATGTCAAAGATATCCAGGTCCTAAAACCAAGTCAACGTAGGAAGCGACTACAGAATGGTAAGATGTCAAATTCAAATTAACACCAAAAATGAACGCAGAAAAATGTTCTACACCAAGCAGTAACCACTCGCCGTGCAAAAACAACTCACTAGATCCTTCATCCTGAAAAATAGATATGAACTTCTCGCGGAACCAGAAGAGAGCAACGACGATACTAACATCAAGGAGCGCTACAATAGAATACCGACCCCTCTAATTGAAGTGGCCAATATGTTCAAGCCAAAGAACAAACAAACCATCAGAAGAAGACAGCAGAAGATACACATCATCGAGAACATTCTCGAAAAAGGTTGAGGTTTCAAAGCTATCAACAAAACTTTCAGTACAGGAAGAAGGCAAATTACTAGTGTGCTTGAAGAAAATGGAGACATAACAGATAGGGACCGAATTGTCGAACGCCCCCAAGATTTCTACAAGAGCCTCTATTCCTCCAAGCAAGGGCCACAAGACAAAGACCAGGAAGTGCAAGTCACGGACCTTCAGACCGTAGATACCCCGAACATTAATCTGTGGGAGGTGAAACAAGCCATCAAACAAGGGAAAGGCACCTTGTCCAGATAACATCACCATCGACCTAATCAAAAAAGTTAGAAAATCCATCACTAGGAAAGTAACCTATCTATTCAACGAATGCCTTAGACAGAAACCTAAACCTTTTTGGTTACCCAGTATTTCTGAGGCCAAGAATTTGTAGCCATCAGTATCATTTATCATCAGTATCATTTATCAGTATCATTTATTTGCAAAAGATTATAGCTAATGTTCTTGGTTGATTGACAAGAATATAATGAAACTAAGATTGAGTTTTCGTTTATGATTGGCATTGAAATACAATTCAAGATTACATTTCACCCCCGGTCAACTCAAATGGCGTATTATTTATTTATCCCAATCATCAGGACCGGATTAAACCAGTGCAGGACGTGTAGCAGATATTACAAAGGGGCACTAAATTAAACAATACACATGAATATTGAAACACAAATATTTTACTTGCATAGTAAAGCAATTAACTTTTTTACATGTAGCCAGATAATACGACAAATATTTCAGAGATTTCAGTAATAGTATTACTTCGTTTTCGTTTTGATATTTGTGCAGCGGCTGTGATTTCAGTTTCAAATACATTTGTATTTATGCATCGTATATGTATCATAGATACCATACGCCTATTAATTACTGTTTTAAAATAATAATCCCGATTAAAAGGTGATACTTGGTTGAGATCGCTAATCTGAAACACCCATTCGTTCAAAAAATGAAGACGGTATAGTACTATAGAAAGTTTAGAATCACTGAATCAAAAATGATAGCCTGCACGAATTTAGCACGGGGCCCTTGAAAATGCGGGGCCCGTGACATATGCTACTCTGGCTACATAGTTAATCCGGCACTGCCAATCATCGTAATCAATATTTTCCTTTGATTCAATTTTTTATGTGTGCCAGATTATGAACCGACTCGTGGAATTTGATTTCCTGTGTCTCTGTTCGATGGGAATTGGCTGAACGCTATTAATATTGATTGGAAGTCAAATCACTTTCGACACAGATGGTTTGGTTTGTATTTTTCGAATCGTTGTGTAATAACTTGATTATGTTTCCACGATTTCCGCTGGGTAAGATTGCAAGTTCAAAAAAATGAATAAATAAAATATTAACGAAGAAAAAAGAAGTAAAAAATGAGCAGACCACGACACATTTTCTCTCTCGTTGCAAAATATCTAATACTAAAAAGACAACGAATTTGTCTTTGTTTGCAACTAACTTTTATGGCCGGCCAAACGACTGCACTCTGGGGGCTTACAATTTGTCTATAAGGCTAAATTGGCTCCAGGGTATGGGGCGCTGACCTACGTGGTCCCTACAGGTCAAATTAGGCCCAGGTCACTTTAGGGTTGACAAGACAAATGAAAGTAAGACAACTCATTTTTATCCAAAGGAAGGGATTGAGTTGGCTCCTTTCTGTCCGAGAGTGTGTGTGCGGGCCCTACTCGATTGGAAGGGGATGCACGTGAGTCACCCCCCCCCCTTCATTTAATTCTAGGAAATCTAGTAAATTTCGGGCCAAACCCGTGTTTCCTGTGTTCTATTTTAAGTTTTATTCCGGGTGTAACGAAATGCACTCTGTGTTCGTGGCGTACGTGATCAACAGGCCATATCGTATTACCAGAGCCCTTTTAAGGGGCCCTGACCTTCATCATCAGGGGCAGTTTAGATCTGATCCCGGTAGCGACAGGTAGGACTAAGGGATGGTTTGGCTCCCCTGTTAGGGGTGGGGGAGGAGAGAGCAGGTTAGAAACAGTTAGCAGTTCAGAATCCGAGAGACAGGCAACAGGTCAGCAGCGAGGTAACTCACTCTTCCACCCGGATGGGTGAAGGAAGGAAGAAACCTTGATTTTGGAAGCCGCATTTCGACAAGCATCACAGCTATAGTAGAACAAAAAATATCTCTCAATCAAAAAAAAAAAGAATCCTGGATCCACCCTCAAATTTAATCAATTCTTCCTCCCACAAAATATCATTGAAATTCTTTGCGGACTTTTGGGGACATTGTGTGGACAAACATGAGTGAATACACACATCTTCCAACTCCGTTGGCAGCGGAAAATGAAATGACTTTAAAACCATTTTAAATCAAGAGCGTTTTGAAAAGTTAGAAGCTAATTAATGGCACAATAGTGTGCCGCAACTATCTCATAAGTTTTCCAAATACTCAAACATGTATTTCGAGCCTTGAACGTATCAAGTACGGATATTGTGTGAGATCTGTATCTTTTTAGCGACAGATTAAAAGAAAAGGGCTGATTAGTACGTATATTAATGCATGCTGATGTCAAAGTTTCATTCATTGACTATTGAAATGTTTTTGTCCAATTCATTTTTACAGTTGGTGTCAAATATATATTCTTAGTGTGTCATCATATAATAAAATTTGAGAACTATTGGTTTAAACCAAGCTATCGTTGTTTACAATTGAAAATTCAAAGAAAAAGAATCACAATTTCAAACAAAAAAGGTAAAGAGACAGCTTCCAATGGAGCCCGGTGACGAAGACCCGGATTCTGTTGCATACGTCAGCTTAGTGATCCTTGGGAGAAACCAGATACTTCCACCCTAATCACACAGCTTAGAGTTTACTCAATTAGCTGCTGAGTGCGCATGGAAATTTGTCTCTAATAAAGTGTTTTCCACACTCTTCGTTCATACCGGGAATCAAACCCGGCACCTCCTGCGTGTGAGACAGACGTGCTAACCATTACACTATCCGAGTGGACAATTTCAAACACGATTAATCAAAATTATCAAAATCAAAATTATAAACTGCTGAAAGATTTCTAAAATTGTTGGCTCTGTTGGATCCCAAGAAGTTATTCTCTGGTTTCATAGAAAATAATTCCAGTCTAGACCAGGGGTCGGCAAACCTTTTTAGAGAGCAGGCCGGATTAGAAATATGTGTATGTCTTGCGGGCCAAAGCGAATAAAACATTAAACAATGATCGTACAAGACAATAGAAACAGCTTTCTTTGTAATTACTTTATCCAAGCGAGCTTCATGGGAAGCTTCACTTCCATACAACGGACTGAAGGTAACGGTCCCGTTTATCATAAGTAAGTAAAAACGGTCCCGCTTATCATAAGTAAGTAAAAACGGTCCCGCTTATCATAAGTAAGTAAAAACGGTCCCGTTTATCATAAGTAAGTAAAAACGGTCCCGCTTATCATAAGTAAGTAAAAACGGCCCCGTTTATCATAAGTAAGTAAAAACGGTCCCGCTTATCATATTGTAAATAAAAAAACGGATGTAGATCTTTACGATTACATGAAATACTCTTGGAATGTTGATTACATTTGCACTGATTAGCGCGTGTGATTTGGAAAATGTTTCAAATTTCAGCCGCTAAATAACCTACCGTATATACCAGACGGACATTTAATTAAAAAAACTATGCAAATATTACAGTTTCCAATGCACTGGTATTATGATTAGGGGGCCGTCTACCGAAGCTCGATATGGACAGTAATAGGGCTTGGGTGAGATGCAGTGAGCAGTAGTCATCTAAATACCCCTGTAAACCATTTGTCTTATAGTCGGGTATACACAGTAATTATATCTTCTTTTTTTCAAAAATGGTATAGCTAAATGGTAGATGGTTGGGTTAACTGCTTCGAGATGTTAAAATCTAACATCATTGCCTGTTGAATGACATTCATTCCAATATCAGATAAATCCAGATTTAAAACATTCAAAAGTCATGGTAGTTGTAGAACACTATGAATCATAATGCAGAGGGTTCAAGCTTCAAAAACAAACAAACTGAGCATTGTAGCTCTAAAATTAACGAAAATATCAACT
>VCCN01005374.1:1978030-1993068 GCA_006491835.1 Architeuthis dux | reverse complement strand
GTATTTAGAATATAAATAACAAATGATAAATATATAAGCTATCAGTGGGTAAGAAAAATGAAAAATAAAACAACCGAATACTACGTGTAAGTAGTGAGTGTAATATTTACGCTTATTATATTAGTCATTAAAGTTGTTGTCTGGTTTATAATTATCAAAATATTTTAATAAAAAGTTTTGTTTGTGGTGGCATTTGCTAACGAGTTCATTTCTATAATTTAAAAGTTGTTCATTCGGGAATTCAATTATGTTTAATTTTTCTTCTAAACATAAGTGGCATCTTTATGAGGCGCTTTTACATTCCGATGTCGATGTGATAATTTCCCATTTAATGGTGGGCCTCATGTTTTCATCTTTTAGTTTCCAGATATATTTGGATAGCGAGGTGTTATTGCTATATAACGTTCGATTGAACGATTTAATATGGGTGTTAAATCTAATCTTAAAATTAGATTTTGTTATTCCTATGTAAAATCTTAGGTTTCTCTATTAGTATTACATTTGTATTATATAGGACAAGTCGCAATGTTTCTGCAAGTACAGTTAGGTGTGTTGTTTAATTCATTTATGATCAATTTCTTGCGTTTTTATGAATAACAACAATACAATAATGTTGTATGAATAACAACAATACATTAACAACAATACATACAGACCCTTTAGAAAAGACAGCAACACACCAATATACATTAACTCAGCCTTTTTGTTTTTATTATGCTTGGTGGATGGTTTGAAGCTAACTCAAAAAATAAAGAAATATTCGATAATATAAAGGTACCTTAGCAAAATGCCTTAAAATTTAGCAAATTAAAACCAAAACTAGAATACAAACCAATGATTAACAAAACAGATCTAAAAGAAACATTATTTGGTTTAACCCTCCCTACAATTTAAAAGTAAATACCAACATTGGTAAAATATTTCTAAATATGATTGACCAGCGTTTCCCTAACGACAATATATTACATAAGATATTCAACAGAAACACCCTTAAAGTCAGCTACTCCTGCACTGATAACATGGCTAAAATCATAAAAAACACAACAAATTGATTATGAAAACGCCTGAATTAACGCCTAACTCTACTTGCTGAAACACTGAGACTTGTCCTATAAAATACAAATGTAATACACCTAGAGTGATATACATGGCGACTGTAAACTCAATAGAGAAAACTAATGATTATAGATTTTACATAGGATCTACAAAATCTAATTTTAAGATTTAGCTCTAAATATTTTTAAAAATACAACCCAAAACAAACGTATAACCCTCAAATCGTAGACAATTCTGAAATTCAAATTTAAGAACGCTGATACAAGATTTTAACGAAATAATAGATCAGGCTATATATATAAGACCAGGTATACATTTTTAAGATCATTTTGCACCTGAAGATTCACTAATAAGAAACAAATTTGTCGTGGATATGCCATAAACTTGATTTTATAGCCAATCAGCATTTCCTTCGTCGAGCTTGTCTCTTGATCCCATCAACTAGCATAAAAAGCGGGAATTCAGCCAAAAACCATTACTTATTCTTTTTCTCTCTTTACCCAACGCCAACTCATGAATAGGATATGCGATACCTCTCTAACGTTCATTAACTGACCACTTTGAGAACTCCAATGAATTTACAGTAACCTTCCCCACCAGACCGTTGACATAAACAATCTTTTCTTTGACATTAGGTTACCAATTAAGTTGTAGGTCCTCCCATTCTTTGTATCTATTAATCACTAACTTATAAATATTCATCACAACATATTCATGTGGAAAAGTAAACACCTGCTCATACGCTCATTTGTCTTTAATGTGATTCATAAACATTGTAAAGAGTTTGATTACTGCATTGATGTTACGCTAAAAGGAAAAATCGTATTGAAAATTCAGCAGACTTTGCTTCCATATAGAAATTATTTTTTAAATTGTGATTATTACATTGCTCATTTCACCAAGTTATTCAACTATCATTGCCATATTCAATAACTTTTTGACCAGCATATTTACCTCTGCCAACAAAGTTGGGAGAATGTATTCACTCATGTTTGTCCATAAAATATCTCCAAAAGTACTCAATGAATTCCAATGTAATGTTCTGGAAGTGTTGGCCATGGGGTAAGGAAGAAATGATTAAATTTTGGTGCGTACCCGGGGTTTTCAATTGAAAGATTTTTGAAAGATTTTTCCATACATTTGCGTATTCACTCATGTTTGTCGACACAATATCTCCAAAAGTTCCTAATAAATTTCAATAAGATTTTTTGGAAGGCTGGGCAATGGGCTAAATGATTAAATTTTAGAGCGGATCCAGCAATTTTTTACACTAACAGTTACTTCCCCTGCATCGTAAATATATATGAACTGATTTTAATGACAACGGCTTGGCAGATGTATGCTCTCTCGGAGTGCTTTCTAGTTTTGCATTTGTTATTCCTGTAGACTCCATGTGAAGCATAGGGCAGCAACCACTCTGCTGCGATTTCAGGAGCAAGTAGGTTATGAGGTGGAGTTGATAACCCCACGTTCAACCCTTCTCCTTCAACTGGGCTTGGGACTAGCTTTGGCGACTGCCAAGCTGTAGGTTTTTTTTCTGTCCGCGTAACCTCTTAAACGGACTGCCTTAATGAGCTCCATCAGTCCTGCTATTTACCCGTAGCTGGGGGTAGAAGTGGATTCGTGCTTTTCTCAAGGGATTTAGTGCAAAATAAACGTAAACGACCTCGGGCGAAACTCGAACTCGGTCCGCCAATTCCGCTTTCCGTGCGTTAACCGTTACGCCACTAGGCACCCCCACATCATTTTCCATAGTCAATATTCATTAAGTCAATAACCTGATAAAATAATGGTAGTTAAAATTAACCATTTCGCATATTAACTTTCATTATTAGTCGAGCTTATTGACTCATGTGTTTATTCAAATGTACACGCGATGAATTGTTTATGGTTGTCTCAATTTACTCTCTGTATCAACTTGACATTTTCAAGGATGCGAAGGAAGGTCAACCTGATTATATAAGTAACAAGATAAGAAACTAGGGATGAGCAGGGCGAACGAATGAAATGGAAATGAAACAAAGTGACAGAGTTATCAGTTAGATAAACTATGAATCATTTATTTTCAATACAGGGTTTTTTTAGGAAATAAATAACTAGATCCATAAGACGAAGATATGGGTCTACCCGTTAGGTATCGTCAATCTATCTTCTACTTATAAAATAAACAGTGTGGTTTCTCTGTCCGTAACCATGGGCTCTTTCCCTTAAAGATAACAAGTTCGCTGATAAAAAATATCTTCTATCCACCATTTAAAACAATGGACTGTTCCACTGAAACGAGTTTAGTCTTTCTAAAGAAAAAAAAATCTAATAGAATTCAAATAGAGGTAGTCCTCGCTTTACGCCACATTTTCGCGAAAAAAGCGTTCAGCTTTTGTTTTTCACCGAGCCATTATAGAGGCAGCGCACACGCTCTTCCTCTCTTTTTTACACCAAGTCTCCTGTACCTCCAATCACCACGATTCCGATGACTCAGCCTGACAGATCATTTGGGTGGCCTAGGGACGCTAAAGAAATTTTCCCATATAAATTACTGGTAATTACTTCTTCGCTTTACGTCATTCGAATTTAGAAAAGTATTTTATAGGAATGCTCTACTTTCGGATAGCGGGGGAAACCTGTCAATTCGTGAATTTTGTTTCACGTGTATTAACTAGCAAACAAATAGTTACATAGAGTTCATAGAAATAACCACAAGATTCTAACAAGTGACCTGGCAGCTGTTGCAAGAAAACACGACGCTGCGCACGGAAATCAATGCCATGAGTCAGAGCATTCGACTGGAGACACGAAAGATGAGGTCATAGAATAATTCCACGTGATAAAAAAAACAAAAAAAACTTTAGTAGTTAGTTCTTGAAAATATGTAAAAAATTAAAAAACAATATATCACCAATGCTAAACTTTACAGTATCACAAGATTTAAATCTGGAAAAATTGTAAACGACCAGTTTGAAAATTCGATACGTACTATCGGTTGTTTTGTTTTGTAAATTATGTCTAATCTATAAATACTATTCTAAACATCTCGGGTGTTTGTGTGTGTGCGTTTGTGTGTGCGCGTGCGAAGCTACATACAGACAATGTACATGTATATTGCACATCATGTGTGTGTCTTACACAGTGCATGTGTCTGTCTTACAATGTATATGTAAGTGCTGGATTAAGCTGGTGCGGGGCTTGTAGCATGTGTTATAAAGGGGCCCCAAATTAAGAAAAGAAAATACAAATATTAGAACACAAATCTTTTACTTGCATATTGAAGTATTTTTTTTTCATTTGTTATATAGCCAGATTATACGAGATATATGTCTGATATTTCAGTAATAGTATTACTTTTTCATTTGTGTGCAGTGGCTATGACAGTTTCAAATACCTTCATATTATGCATCTTATATGTATCACATAGATACCACATTCCCATTAATTACTGTATTGAAATAATAACTCCAATTAGTGATAATTAACTAAAATCTTAACCTTAGAAATCCAGTCGTTCGTGAAAGTTGAAGGCAGTATAGTACTATAATAATAAAGCAAGTGCAGAATCACTGAATCGGAATTGATAGTTTGCAATTAAGCATTTAACGCGAGGCCCGTAGCATTTGCTACTTTTGATACATAGATAATCCGGCACTGTGTGATCGCATTGATTATCAAGGAAGAATAATTTACACGATTGTGTAAGTAAAACCAGCAAAGCAGGTTTTTAATTAAAATGTATTTATAATGAATGAAGCCATGAAGTGTATCAAACAACGACAGATTTAATGCAGGAAAGACTTGAGAATAATTTTCTTGGGAACAGCAAGGACATAAAGCATGGATGGAGCTTTGCATAAAACATTCATCATCAGCCATTTAAAGTCCGCTGTTTGGACACAGCCATTTCCCATGGTCTGCATGTTTTTTCGCTTTTGGGCATCACAGTGAAGTTTCAGTATCACAGATTTTTAGAAATATGCGACTAATCCTCTTAGAATTAATCTGTAACTCTATACTGGTCTAAAGTAAGTTTTTTCTTCTTTTATGACATTTACCCTCTTCATGTTATAAAATAAAAATAAAACACTTTTTAGTATTTATTTTTATGCTTTCAACACTAAGTAATACAGGTAAATGATTTAATTGATAGGCTTCTTTCACCCAGGGCCTCTGAGCAGCCGGCATAGCACCGAGGCCCGGAGAGGTAAGGGGGAGAGTTTCTTGGGTAAATGTGTGTATCGGAACTATAATACCATATGTTCATTAATAAAATAGGTTGACTATCATATCCGGCGAGCAGACATAGTATGGCGTGCCGGATGGGTTATAGCGGATGAAAACAGGATGGCTAAAGGACGAGGGTGTTTGTGAAGTGCGCGGGCGCTTGTGTGTGAGGGGGCGGCGAAAAACAACTTTCCAGCAACTTATAAAATTCCTCTCTGAGGCCCTGCTTTCACCAATCATTTTCGAATGATGAAAATCCCGAGTGAACTGATATTCATCGAAATGATAAGAACTAAACGCACGTGAGTTGTGCTTCGCCTGAGCCAGCTTTAGACAATGGCAAATTACATAATAAAAAGGTTTTCATTGTTCCGTTATCATTTTTCTGCGCGTCTATAATTAAGCCCAAGAGCGACAGTGCACGGTTGCAATTTATGGTCTTAGTTTGTAGATTTTGTTTTGTTGGCAAAGACTGGTACATCTGCCCGTTTCCCCGTTGGTCCAACAATCAGACATTGAGATGCAAGATAATTGCTCTGATTGCATTCATTTCCTGCTCGAAATGTGATTGAATCATTTATAACTTCTTTTTCTTTTTATTACACTGGAAATTGTAGCTGATATGGCGGAAGGTTTTCAGTGGTGCCTGCGTGAAAATTATTTGTTAAGTTATGGACGCCTTGCAGAAAGCTCTTTATTTAACTGGACGCTCAGTAGGTGTGACATTCCAGATCTTCGGTGAATTTGATATCAGAGTACTTGCGAAAATTCGCGATAGCTATATTACAAGAATTGATTTTAAATACGATGGTCTATTTATGAGAAAAACCAGGCTTTAGACTTGTGGGGAAAAAATAATCAATATTTGTACAAATAGGCAAGAAAGAACAAAGAACTTTTAATATTTTATTTCGCCTCAGTACCCCGGCAAAATCAAAGACAACAATCTTTACAGACTGAACATTTCCACCGGATTGGATTAAAACAAGTCAGCAAGACAATAATCTAATCCAAAAATAGTGTCGTAGGAACTCGAATTAATCTTTATATAACTTTTTACTAAGATAAGAGTGTATACACTTTGCATCACGCTTTGAACAATGTAACTTTTACAGTCTTTAGAACAAACAGAGATACGTTTTCCCCAAGTTATATCTAGATAGATTCTAATATAAATTCATAAGAGTCAAAATAAAATTTGGAGAAAACATCAAATGTGGAACCCGCTGGCGAGATTTTGTGAAACCGCCAAAAGGCGACATGTGTCTATTACTACGTCGGCGCGTTTGTTATTTAAGGAAAAATCAGGCGATAACTTCAGTCACTTTTAATTAGCAATCATGAAGTGCACCACCGCCCCGTATATGCAGAGGTTAATCCCTTTTCAACCTGCTTCGTAGCTATTTCTCAATGTACACATTCTAATCTTTATTCTTTCAGCATGCTTTATTATATTACTATTTTCACCTTTGTTCTGTATCTAACATGCATGTATTTTCTGTTTTTGACTACTCTCTTATATGTAATTAAATATTTATATTTTTCCTTGAATATGTCTTGTATTTCTCCTTCATGTATTCTCTCTTATATTTGACTAAGGCAACACCAGTCCTAAACAACATGGACACAAACTTTCAAAGAACCCAAATACATCTACATCCTTTTGTTAATGAATAGACGATATCTAATATTAATTCTCTCCCTCTGATCCGGACTCAAACAAATATTATTCATTACAAACAGGGCTGGATTAAGCTAGTGTGGGCCTTGTAGCATGTGTTATAAAGGGGTCCTACATTTTTTAAATACACAAATATTAAAACGCATATATCTTTTACTTGTCTAGTAAAATATTTAATTTTCTATACAGCCAGATAATACGAAACAAGTCAGTACTAACATTTTGATCTTTGTGCTGCCGCTATAACTTCAGTTTAAAATACCTTCGTAGTTATGCGTCATATATGTATCACAGATTTCAAACTTCCATTAATTACTGTGTTAAAACAATAACCCCAATTAAAATGTGAGAATTCGCTAAAAATCGCTTTTATTTTGACGTTTCGCCAATTTTCTTCCATCGTCGTCCCCTCCCGCTAATGATTTGTTTTATAGAAACGTCTATACTTTTATGGCTTTCATATTGAAAAAAATCAGTTAATCTTAGGCTATCAGCGATTTTGGAAGCACACGACAGTCGATAACAACATAAACCGTTACAACACGTAAAAATGAACAGATATTAGATTTCATGTAGTTCATTCATCTTGTATGAAATGTACAGTTTTTAACTTTTGTTTTTTTTCCCATTGTTATTTAGTGTCAAAGTATTAGTTTACATTTACAAATCATGTATATCTACAATTTAAGGACAATTGAAGTAGTGTGTGCGTTCATTGCTATTACTCGACAACTGACCATTGTGCAAAGTTGACATTCACCAGATAGATTAGTCAGCACACAAGGCATTGCAGTGTTGATTTTGAAGGGGTTTGTTTTATTAACGGTTCGAGAAATAGAATAAAAATAAATTTTAAAAGATTAAAGATTAGATATTTCGTCATAAGTTTCTATGAAATATCTCCCTTGACTTTCGCTTCGCTCTTTGTTAGAATATAATTTGTTTAAAGAAAATAGCCTACTGATAAGCTTTACAAATTTTAACTATTTTTCGACAAAGAATGACAACTCCATTTTTTAATGTATCTAACTACAATTGAATAAATCTGTCAGCAATTTAGATATAAAGTATCTGAATTGGCAACACTGAAAAGAAGTAACTGAAATACTTCGAAGCCGTAGTTTCGTATGACGGATGGCCAATTATTTTACATTCTCCACACACCACAAAGTCCGGCCCCTTCCAAACACGAACCTTTGGAACGGGCATTGCCCTAGTGATAATATTTGCCTATGAAATGTGTTCACTATAAACTCTGACACTAAGAAAAGCATGATATATCAGTAGAAAGTACAGTTGGACTTCTTTAATCCGACAACCTTGCCGGACCATAGAAAATGCCAGAAAACAGAAATTAGTTTTTAATACTATTCCATAATAGATTTTAGCAGTTTATCGATTTTTCTAATAGTGTGGAAAAACATTATCATATTAAATATATATATTCTAACAGGCAAGGAAAGCACAATTGAATTTCTGTTTAAATATTTAGATAAAGAAAATGTATACCTAAAAAAACATTATATCCATTGTTTAAGAAAAAAAATTAATAAATACATATCTAATTTTATGCTAAAATAAACCTTGAAAGCTGTCGAATTTAGGGTTCTTCGATTAGTTTTCAAACCGCAGTTAGGTTTTTACACCTTCGGTTTAACGGGTCGGTTTATAAACCGCTAAATTACGGTTCAAACAGCACTTTGAAACTGAATCGAAGAACTCTAGTGGCAGTAGTGGAATCACAGACTAATGGCGGCAGATTCAAAACGTGCCGGACCATGGGTGATGGAAATGGGTTTTGAGAACTAGGTATACTGTGTGGCTTGGTTTTGGGAACTAAGTATACGGTGTGTGACCACCTCAGTAGAGTTTAATGTGTTAACTAACTATAAAATTCAGTAGTAAAGGCTTCCAAGATTTCTCTCGAAAATAAAGTTCGCCAATATAACGGCAATAATTCAAATAAGTTGGCAACAGTTACGATTTATTAACAAGTCGGGAAGCGAGAATCACAAAACAAAGCATGTCGTTTGGAGCCTACCATGTTCGTATATAAACAAACGACAGACAAGATTCGTCAGTCACGACCTTGTCGCCTAATGGAGCAAGTGGTTCAACTCACACACACACACACACATTCACCTGCGTACGCAAGACACTCACACAAAGCATTCAGACATTCACCAACGAGGCAAATAAGTGACTTACATACATACGCATGCATACACTCACACTACTCAAGTGTTATTATGAACTTTCTTAATCAAAAGATATTTTGCTTTCTACAAATTTTATTTCTATTTAATCAAACTCGTGAATATTTCACAATTCAAGAAACATTGCCTTTCAATCATTTATTGTTATAAATTAATTAAATACGGTTGTTATATGTTATATACATATTCGTCTTTTCATTAATTTCATTGAGCCTTGAACAAGGCCAATTTAAATTATTATTATAGACTGATATATACTGTCCCTACACAACAACGTATGGTCTCCGTTAGTAGACATTGAACAAAAAACCTGGAAATTAAGAAGTACCTCCCCCCATTTCTATCTCTGCCATAGAGTGCCGGATTAGAGAGGTACAATATATGCATATTTATATAAAACAGAAATGGATGAAATTCTAATCAGCGTGAAAGGTTAGCATAGAATTTACCATAAATAAACTGTTGCATGAACGATTTGTGGATATCCACTTTTAGACAACATGGCAAATTAAAAAAGAATTTTTCCCAACAAAATGGGTCAAATAATGATCTTAACATGACGGGGGCAACTGTCATTGTCCATTTAGCAAAAATAAGGTCTTTGTTTAGCCACTTGACCAATATTCAAGCTAATATCTCGGTCAAGTCCATGGCTAAAGAAGTAAGTTCCTGACCATTTAGAGCTGCAGTGACTTATAGATCTACAGTCGAAAAACAAAAATAGAAACAATTTTTTTTCGCCAGTAATTTTTTGTGCTTTTAATCCATTAGACCCTAACACTCTTCATAGAAGTTGTTAGAAAAAAATGTTTTTTTTAAGGTTTTACAAATGGGGATTCTATTTACAATGTAAGTGTATGGTAAACGGGACCGTTACATTCCGTCCGTTGTATCGATTGTAACTGATTACAAAGCACAAAAAATTACTGGCGAAATTGTTTCTATTTTTTTTTTAACTTGGTTAACAGATGTCGATCTTTACCACAGAGGCTTCCACTATTCTAGGATTAGTACTGAACGATCAAATACAAACCTTTAAACAAACACCATTACCGCGTTCCTTTTGTTATCGCTAATCTAGAATTTTCTAGCTGAAGGCATTTGTCACCGCGCTTCGTTTAATAATTACAAACTCAACATTGCTAACGTTGCTACCACAATAAATGTCTGATTTTAGTTTCTGTTTGCAGTTTTGATCTTGTCTATTACTAGCGCTAGATGCGTTGTAAAGACAACCTATATATCGGATCAAACTCTTCATTTCAACATGCTGTACAACAAAGAATAATACATCTTTCATGTTTTGTTTGTTATTTTTTGGTTCTTAGTCTCATTTCTTTATTTCTTCACATGCTCAGTATCGTTAAGCATATTTAACTTCATTCACCCTTGTCCGGAAACCAGTTCCGCTACTTAGCCTGACACCCTACAACCAAGGGGAGCGTTTCGACCCAATATCAAGCAGCAGCCACACAAATACCATACTGGCCTCAACTCGACTTCAATCAAAACCTTGCCGAACTCGATATAACCACCAACTAAACGATGAATTACGATAATACTTACTATCTACATACAAAATGGTACCTCCGGCACCCTACAACATCCTCTTTAATGAGATGTAAATGAAAGCTGGGGAATGAAATAAAAAGGCACCCCAGGAGCGCTGGACATTCGAGGTTGCCAGTGTAAGGGTGGAAAGGGCTCTGACCCCGATTTGATCCATAATAAATCTGAATTAAGTTCATATTAGTTATGGATGCCTCGCCATGGAGCTTCTTGTGAGTTCGATTCTCACTGGGTGCTTCGTACTTGTGGCCTTGTGTTTAGTAAACACTTAGGGGTCTACTTGGTAAGTTAGATAGTTACATTTTTGCCACTAACGTCAGTAATTGCGTTCGAACCCTAGTAAAAGCCAGGATCCCAGATGCTTATTTTCTAGGAGGCAGGCTTTCTTCACTTTGAAAATTGCTGCAGCACAATCTTTCTACCCCTCCTGACCTTGTTCCGTACTAAGTTATGTTTAGTAAATATCGAATTCATATTGGTTCAAATACAGGTGGAAGTTCGAGCAGAATAGTGTATGCCCAAATAATAAGTAATGAACTGCATAGTTTTGTATTTCTAGCGATATTTCAAAACCTAAGCTTGAATTATATTGAAATAGAAACACAGTCATTTTAGAAAGAATACCAGCATATTGACTGGAGTTCGTGGTTATTTAAGCTGTAACATTAGCTGAAATCTTTGAATTCCAATCAATGAAACATCTTCACAGGAAATCTAATAGAGAGAAAAAAGGTCCTCTTACACCTACATACAATATCGCCCATGAGTACACCGCTGCCATTTTTAAAAAATAGAAAGTTAATTTTCTTCTAAACCAATCATAGCAGGATTTTATTATTTCTAATGGAACATTACACAATCAAAACGGATATTATCATGTATTATTTATGAACAAACTATTGATTTTAAATCAAATATTTTCGTAGGGGTGTACTCATTTTTGGACGGCAACATATTCATATTTTTGGTAACAGAGCTTCAATGCTGTAGCGTTTGAATACCTGATAATATCCGTTTTGATTCTGTAATGTTCCACTAGAAATAAAATCCTGCTATGTCTGAAAATTAACTTTCTATGAAAACAAATATGGTAGGAGTGTACTCATTTATGAATTGGCACTGACGGCTGGGGCCTAGAATACGCTGACTGCATCCCCTGCAGAGGAGTAGGACCCCCCCCCCCAAACCAGGGGCCACCTGTTCTTTCACCAGTCGCAAGACTAGTTAGAAAGGGGGGAAAATAGTCTTTCACCAGTCGCAAGACTATTTTTAAAAATTCAGATTCATTAATTCTGCAACTGCCGATATATATATAAAAATATTTATATACAATCTATATAGTAATATATTTGAAGTTTGAGACATTTTTAGTTACCATGAGTTGCCTCCCTTGCTTACAGTTTTTGCTCCAAGTCCAGTAATACAACTAGTTACACAAGATTTATTCCCCTTGGATTTTTCATGTCAATTATGTAATGTACAAAAAATTGGAACTGTTGATAGAAAAGAACCGTAACCAAAAACTTTACAAAAGTTATTCGATTACCATTACTGAAATTTCAAGGACCCCGTGCTAAATGCTTGCAAATTCTGATTCAGTGATTTTGCACTTGCTCTATAACTATAATACTATACTGCACTCAACCTTTGTGAATGACTGTGTTTAAGATTAGCAATTTTAAACTGAAGTCATAGCCATTGCACAAAAATCCGAACAAAAACAGTAATACTATTACTGAAATTTGACATTATCTAGTTGTATAGCAAATGAAAAAATTTAATTACTTTGCAAGTAAAAAATATGTGTTTTAATATTTATGCATATTTTCTTAATTTGGGGCCCCTTTATAACATATGTTACAGGCCCTGCACTTGCTTAATTCCGGCCCTGACACACACATACACACACACACACACACAGAAAAGATCCAGATTGGTATGTATGGTCCAACTGGTGTACGAGAACAACTTCCAAAGATTTTCAATTTTTTTAAGAATTTCTGAGAGAAGGAATTATTACACTGATTTACTTGGACTAGTGTCTCCACCTTAGTTGTTATAGTCACGATGTATCAGGCATTGTACCCTCCAGGAGTGTCATAGTTGGTAACTTTCTGGGAATTTTGAAACAAACCTATGTGGGTAAATTGTTCTCTTTCTACTGTCCATGCTAGAGGATATCTCATATCAGTTAATTACGCTAGGTTAATTTGTCCTTGCAGTGTTGCTCGTCTGCCTCTTCCTCTGAACCAGAGTATATGACCTTTTTGCACTACAAGGGATTGAACCAGGCAGGTTACTATAGGCTTAATCAAAGCTTTTATCCACAAGGCCATGTGTCCCATAGGACTATTGGCAGAAGTGGAAACTCAGTAAATCAGTATATAAAGATTTTTAAGTTCAATCCTAAGTGACAAGTTTGACTGTTTCATTTGCCATTGGTTATTAGCAAATGTGCAGATGTCATCTGTCACACTAACGGATGCAACTGACATAATAAAAATGCTGAATTTAAAGTACAATAAAAGTAATAAAAACAAAGAATAATCAAAAAAATATATTTGTGGTCAACATAACATGATTCTTCAAGCTCACTGCAATTCAAATCTATTATCCACATTTCGTCATTTCTGACAGCAGAAATATATAATATATTAATTATTAAGCAGGACAAAATACTCTTCATTGATAGTCTATGATTTAATCATTTGTAAATAACTTTGTGGTAAAAACTATTGGATTAGAATGAATGGTTCAACTGTTTTTCTTTTCAACTCATTATGTACTAATTAAAAATCTGGAAATCCACACTATAATAATTAGCAATATACAGATGTTTTCTGTCATGCTAAGGGGTGCAACTGACGTAGTAAAATATAATTTCATTCATGTTCTAATGACGTAATAAAAATGCTGAATTTAAAGAATATAAAAACAGAAAAAAGAAAAATCCGTTTGTGAATGCTATTCTCCAAGCTCACAGCAATGCATAATGTAAACGTAGATACTAATATAGAGTCTATTATCTACGTTTATAAAATGCAATGTGTATCCATATATTTTATATATGCCGTCATTGACAAAACAGTAATATAAAAGTGACAAAAAACCAGTGGAAAGTTACTAATTTTTGGTTAGTTTCTTCTTCATTGTTGATTTTTATTACAATGTTCCAGGTTGAATACTCTGACTGTTAAAATTGTGTGAAGTAGGAATAAAGAAGTAGTTATACTAATAATTAAGTGATGATAAAAAGAAGGATAGACTAACCAAAAATTAATAATGAAAAATACTTCATATCAGAATTCAGATAATTTAAGATTATGACTGGGTAGTAAAAACAAACAATATGGCGTGAACATTTGAAGTGTTGCAACATGACTGTAGATTTGTTGCTAGTTTAGCCAAACGCTTCTGTGGCCAAATTGATTAAGGCAGCAGCAACTTAAAAAAACAAACAAAAAAAACAAGCTCCTGGGTGTGGGTAACGGAAATAAAGTAGCTTTACACGTAACTTGAACTCGCATCCCTTACTCTGGGAGTTTTTAAAAAATTAATAATGAAATGAAAAATATTTCACCTCAGCTGAAAATTATTTTTATCTACTGGGGAATCAAAATATTTATTAAAGTAAGAAGAATTGTATTTTAAAATATTCTTATAATCAGAAAACTAATATATGCATTTATAAATGTATCTTTAAAATTTTGCACTAGTAAAATAAGAACTTCCATTTTGAATTCTTGTCCAACTCGATATTTTGCTTTATTCTTTACATGCGAGCTTTAAAAATAAGTGAAATTTTAAGGTGTAGGTTAGAATTAATGAGTTGTTCCCCTTGCACAGGAAATGTTACATTAGTTTGGATTTGTTAGTTATACTTAAAACTAATGTTACTTTACAAAATTAAACACGTAAGAAATGGGTATAATTTAGGATAGGGATTGCATAATAATTGTAATAAGTTAGCAATATTTTGATGCATACATTTACGTAATACTTAAAGTGTAGATAAGGAACACAACAGAAATTTGATGGAATTTCGATTATGTGTCGAAATAATTTGGCAAATTTTCAATCATATCAAACAAACTGTATACGTTGAGAAAATGATTGCAATCAAGCGTACCTGAGATGGGGGGGGGCTTTTTGAAAATGTCCCCTTGCCCCAATGGAAGGGGGCTCCAAATGCTGTATGATACATTTATGACATTATAAAATAGCAAGGATTTATTTGTACGTACATGAATTGTAGCTGTGGAGCTGTTTTTCACCAATTAAGTGATAGTGCATGTCTATTTATT
>VCCN01005374.1:1962610-1977930 GCA_006491835.1 Architeuthis dux | reverse complement strand
GAGAGGCGAACGCTTTATCAGTTGTTTACTAACGTTACTGCGGTTTGCAAATAATATAATCAGCCAAAAATTGATGTGCGTGTTATATGACGGTGCGTGTTTAATTCATGGCAAATACCGTAAATCGATAAAAAAACTTTTTTCAAAAACATCTATTTTCTCGCAAGACTATTGACAGTGCATTATTTCAAAAACTAAAATTATGAAAACCTTAAAATAATTTTTGTATTGTTTGGTTTCTCATTATTGATTGACTTCGTATAATCTGAGGTGACGCAAAAGACCTCCGTGTGCCAGGCGTGCTCATCAGAGAAAAATAACTGCGGGTCATCGTTGAAGGCCGACGTCCTCATTGTTAGGCCCCGACATGAGACAAACCTCAGTATGTTCAAATCTCTTCACCGACGGCAGCTGAAAAAGCGTGAAGCGGGGTAAGGTAGGAATACCATACCACAAGTTTGTCCTGTGTCCAAGGGGTTAAGGTTAATGTGAAATACAAGACGGAAGTCCCCCTTCCTCAGAAGAATGAAAAACGCAAAACCGTTAAGTCCGAATAGGAGGTCTGTCGGGTAGATAAGGAAGTCTTGGACAAAGGTTTTGATATCCAAAAGCTAACCGGTTTGAAGAACCTCTACAAATATCGACACAAAAGAGTTGTCGGTGACCTCTCGGATGATGACTAAGAAGAACCTCTACAAATATCGACACAAAAGAGTTGTCGGTGACCTCTCTCGGATGATGACTAATCAGGAATGCCACCGACTGATTATAGTAGAAATTCTATTAACGGAAACAAGTTAAATAGCCGCCGATGTCGGCTTTCAAGCGAGCAATACTAAAAGTGAAAGATTTACTAATTGCATTTTTTGCAGATTCAATGTGTTATGATATACTGTCACAGGGGGGTCATTTCCGGGCCAACACCAAAGTGGAAGTGACACCAGTGACCTCGGGAAAGATGCATATGCGTAGGTGTCCGAAAGCAGGAAATGACACACGAGCGTGGGCGTTCGAAACCCCATAAAGCTCAGAGACGACGGAAACTCAAGAGACACAGAACAGAGAGTCTGACCGTCTAAGCTGTTGGGGACAGACTGTCGGTTCTCATTATCACTCACCCACTCTTCATTCTCCGGCCGACAAAATGTAACTTAAGAAATAAAAATATATCCGGATGTTTTTAGAAACAACTTTCGAGTCTTCTTTCCTGGAAACAACGAATTTTCCCCTGCCTATAAAACAAATGTAAATAGGAGATATAATTCGTTGTGGGAGGCTCTTAACAGAAATGGTGTCTACCAAAGAGGTCAGACTCATTTTAAGTGCGATTTCAAAATAGGACAATTTTGTTCAAACTACTGATAACGTCAAAGCATTTGGAGTGAACATTGCTACAGTGAGAATTGTTCATTGAATAGGTTTCGGCCTGAAAATATGGATATCAATAGTAAACATTGTATTGTCATATTTCATATATAATGATACAAATATTTATTGTTATTAATAATAAAGCTCGAGGGAGGCCTAAACCTGTTCTTTTTGATGGAGAATTATCGACAACAGTGGCAAACGACCCATGATCAACGGTTCGAGAAACTAAGACTATATCACGTCATCGAGTCCCATATCAACATAACTAAATGTTTCATGACAGTGCCACATCCCATACATCTCAACTGACGGTCTCTAAACTTAGAGAATTAGAATATGAAGTATTGCAGCATCCTCCATATTCACCTACAGATTATCTTTAAGTATTTTGAATTTCATATCCATAATAAAAAGTTCAATAATAAAGGAAACCATAATTCGACCCATAATAAACCCAAAGAATCTGATAGAGATCGGCTATCACTAGAGGATCGTTGGATAAAGGATACTGCTTCAAACAGGTCATATTTGATTGAATATTTACAGTTTCTTGTTTATATAATCCATCATCTTAATATTCAAATAACTATATTTCATATGTAATATCAATAGGATTGTCATTGAAAAGCTGTGATATAATCAATGGAAATACAAAAGTCAGGGCCAAAGGAACGTACTAATCAATGGGCCATGGTGGGTGGGAACCCATATTAAAAAGGTCCTGTGCCACATTCCGTCTAAGTGGGAAGGCGTATAAATCTCGATTAAATCAATGGAATAATGATAATGTTACTGAATGTGATCAGCCGAGCTAACGATAGCGACCAACGGATTTGTGACCAACGGATTTGTGACCAACGGATTTGTGATCAGCCAAAACTTAACGAACGAGTTCAACCTAGACAACTGGAATAAGAAGCTATAATAACTGGAAAACCCTACAAAAAATCTCCGTTTGCGAAGACAAGCCATTCATTATGTTTCTACAGAAAGCAATGTGGTGGGTCCCTGATCAAACTGAACTGAACGGTTTGGAATTTGGTCCCTGAAGCAAGACAAGCTAAGGGACCGTGCCCCCAGGCCGCACCTTCCATTGCACTTGAAGGGGTAGGGCCAATCTCTTATGCCTACGGCGCCCCAAAAGGAAGTGGGGAAGGAACTAGTAATTTATGGTACTACCCACACATGCACATGAGGGTCCCCACACTAAAGTCGACCTTGTGTCACATTGCACACTCGTGGGGAGGCAAATAAGTAACGCATGAGCTACGTCTCCTTGGCCAAAAGCCTATTTAAAGTTTGAACTCGTTTAATTCACTCCATCTAGAGTTCTACATAGAAGACATTTTAAATGAAAAGACAACAGTCGTAGAAACGGTATTTGACATTAACAGTCAAGCAGGACTTTAAAGTCGTATGAAGTCGTTTACTATGTTTAATGCTTCACATTGAGTGAACTCCTAACGGCACTATTTAATGACACATGCGTTCTAACGGCACGTTTGTTTTTGTATTCTCGCAAGGCTATTGTCGGAGATTAGTTTGAAGCAACAACACATGAAGATTTCAGTGCATTGTTTTAACTAAAATATCTTGAAAGAAATTCAGAAGACAAAATTAGAATTAGCCTTCACCCACAAAGCCTATTTGTACGACTTTGAAGCTTTCAATTTTCAATATTTTGTTTCAATATAAGTTATATTTTGTAAGAAAGATTCACCTTTATTGCGAAGAATAAGTTATAAATATGTACATTTATGAATGACACTTAGAGGGATTTTAGGTATCGTTACTCGGTTAATGAAGGCATCAGGCCTCAATCCTTGTGCCAGTCTATTAGATTGCGTAAAGTTTGTTCAGCAAGAGACAGAATCAAGGAAAATAAAGTTTGAAAAATTGCACCACTATATGGGGAGGGTCTAATTGCTTTGCGAATCGTATAATCCTAGCTTCAAATGCCGTCCACTGTCGATGGTGGGATGTACTAGTTTACACAACTGATGGTGTCTTATTGAAGTCATGTAGAGGGTAAGTGTAAATATTGTTTTAAAAACATATGTGAGCAAAATTTGCCAGGACTTGAAATTTGAAGTAATCCACTTGAAAGTGGCTGAAGAGATATTTGGCTATGACGTCAACACATCGACATTGAAAGTATTTCAAATCTTAGTGAAAAAGCTATGGAAGCTCAAAGACAAAGAATCCCTTCAGTAGTCAAGCATAGAGGAACAGCCCACCAAGAAAAAGAAACTAAAACCAAAAATGGGGAACATCTATTGCGTTGACCCGGACATTGACCTGTAGCCTCAAACGTGGAAAGAACTTAGGGTCCTCCACGATTTTAAAACAGTGGAGCCCGGAAGAAAAGATGTGGATGGTCCCTCAAACCTCCCAAACGCTGAGAAGCTGCTCGCAGTGGTACGAACTGGTTGGGGCACGCGGCAGGTGTAGGCAATGTTGAAGGAGACAAACAATGCCTTCAACATATCACATCTGTTGGAGAGCTTTAGAAGTAAGGAACATTTGTGCAGGCAAGGCCCCTGTCTATATGCACACCTCCTCTATAGGGTCATAAAACTAACGTTTCCTATGAACATCGGGGACGTGTCCTATGACAGCTCCATTAAGACTCAGATGAGGCACCAGTCCACAGGATGGGCCATCGGTGGTGTTCTGCCCCCCCTGCATGTTTGTTCCCGTTTCCCAACATCAGTAAACCGACCATGGCTCTCTTTTTATCAAGTGTGAATGGATGAGGGTTGAGGAATTAGTCTAAAAGGGCTAGACTAGTTCGCACTCTTCAGCACCTTAGCGTGATTATATGTTTCAAACAAGAAATGCACTTTATTCCAAGTGACTATTTGAATATTCAGCCGAGGAGCTTTTACCTCTTCTCAGCATACTTTGATTGCGGCTATAGGGATGTTTCTTGGCTGGTAAGCCGTTCTTTGAACGCGACGTGTTCCCTTGTCTACGCCGACCCGGTGGGCAGATTGCGCGTGTTAGACTTTGTAGTCCCCATTTGTGTTTCGCACACCCTCCTTTGATGACAGAACGTAAAATTCTCCGGGGAATGTGGGATCTTTCGATTAACCCCCCCTCCCACATCATTTTTCGCCCGGTTAGGGCGTGGGGGCTCATACTAATATTTTTGTTATTGCTTTGAATGAATTAAATTGTTAAAATGTCTTTATCTATTCGCCGTTTTTCTTCTTTTTCGAACGATGTTTTAAAAAGATAGGTTTTAGAGGGTGTATTCATTAAATGAATATTGTTAATATTTTTGGCACACTGTAGAGAAGGTTGCCCCGATTGTAACTAATTTGAATCATTGGGAAATAATTTTAAATTGTACCCCCCCCCCCCGAAATTTTAAATATGAGATTAGTTCGATTTTTCATAGAAAGACTGCGGTTTTTGGTGAGTGTAGAATGAAAGAAACATTCAGAAAAATTGTGTTGTGGTGAAAAGAATGATTAGGTAAGCAAATGAGATTAGCTAAATTAATGCTAGGATAGAGGAGACCAACACCATCCTCATCCCAACACTGACTCCTTTTCACATTTTTCTTTTAAAAATGTTCATTTGAATATAAATGCAGTTATTATTTACAATTGAAAACTCGCTAAGTAAGAGTAGCATTTCGTTGTTCCTAATACAAAGATACAAATAACCCAATGGGCTTCTAGTAATTACCCACGTATTAATACGACATATTGTCGGGAGTCATGGAATCAGAAGAAGCGAAAAAGAAAAATTAACGACAGGAGTGACTTCAAACCAGTGGAAGAAGTAGAAGTTTAGAGACACAAAGAAAGCCAAGACATTGTGAAATCAACCCTGTTGAAAAGGAAAATGGCCGAGTGAAGTGAAAGTTTTAACATTCAGCTGCCTAAATCGTTCGACTAAAAATATCCTGCAGACCGGTCCGAAACCTGTCCTGTGCCACTTTCAAAATTAAAGTCATGCGTTTCTACAATAATTTCGGTATTGTCATTCGTAGCAAAAATCTCACACAAGGTTATTTTTTTGTTTAGCAAACTGTCAACATTTTTCATCTATAAAAATGGCAATTGCTTCTTCACTTTACGCCATTTCGGATTACGAAATGTTTCACAGGAACTTTCGGATAGCGAGGGAAATCTTTAATGCGAAGGCGGCATAATCCAAGTTACTTTTAGACAGGAAGCACATTTTAGCAAAATGGGGAACCAAAATTCAGTATTGAGTGTTTTTCATTGAAAAATAGTAAAAAGATGAAAATACCTGCGACAGTCCGGTATTCACTGTAAACACGATGACTATCTCAAGTTTGTTATCGGAGCAAGAAAAAAAAAACCCAAACTTCAATCCAGTTGAATATTTGAAGACTTGCAAAAATAATTGTATTTATTTTCAAATTGCTACTTTAGTACAGCACGAGGCTAAAGAGGAAGTAGGGAAAAATTGCCGCATCACAATCTTCCAATTTCAGAAGATAACTGCTTTGGTGATCATTACCTACCGGCAGATTGGGAGCCCAAAACAGCCCGGGCAAACACCCAACATCGGCCTATTAATGTTTGATTCTGGCAAGCGCGTGAGCCTGTTAAGAGGTTTGATTAAATTCATTACTACCCGACTCCATTAGTATTACCTAAAGCTTAACCCTACCACGTTAACATTTAATACTTAGTTTGAATTGAATAGTAATTGAATAGTAATAGAAGTAGTAGCTATGGCTGAAGTAGTAGTCTTTTCCTTAAGGCACCGTGGCGGCTGCTGATTTAGTAAGCAAAGTAAGTGACGAGAAATAATGTTGCATGCGACAATTGAATAAAAAGAGAAAATTTGCAGTTTCGTGCAGTAATGAAAATGCGGATGCAATTTAATTTAACAAGATATATTTACTAAAAGGTGCACAAGATTAGGTCGATACATTTAGCTGTAGAAGACTGATAAAGTTCTCATTAGTGCAGAAGGAAAATGTTCTTTTGCTAGAAAGTAAGAGAATATTCGTTCAGCGTAAAAATATTAGAAACTTAACTGCCCAAGGTACCGTTGTCTTTATGTATACATGTGTGTGTGTGTGTGTGTGCACGTACGTCGATCAAGAAGGTGCGCGCATCGTCGTATGGACAGAGAAACCTCGCATATGACCAAGAATGGACTTGTATGGTGCTTTTATTGAAAGTGGTATGTGTGTGGGGTTTGAATTGTCTCCAATGAATATCATATTACACCATTAATCGATTATTTGGAGAAATGTGGCTAAGAAGCGATTTTGATAAGAATATTGTGTTTACTAGCTTGGGTGGTCAGCAAAAATATGCGTATTTTTTGTTTTGTTTTTAATTAAGGACCAAAGATAATCTAGTTTTAGTCCACAAGCTTACACAACTGGGGGTTCGGGGTGCAGTAAGCCACCGAAGAAAGTTTAAAATCTGAATAATTACGGGGACATTTTGAAGCCATATGAAATGGGTATTAGAACATATTCTAAGGTCAATATCAAGTACTTACTTATAATCCGATTACTAAATATTCTGTGACTCTCTGTAGCTATGATAGGGGTGGGTCAAGGGATCTCCAGAGGGACACCCACAGCTCGAGCAAAGCACAATCAATTTGTTAAAATTAATATCTAGAAAAAGAAATTTCATAAATTAACCGTAGAACAATCTTTTCTTCATTTAATATAAGTTTTTTTCCATCTAATATAAGTAAGATGTCTTCGTCTTATTCTTTATCATTTTTTAAATTACTGGTTCAGTCGTAAATTTCTTTGATAATTTTTACTTTACTCTTTTGTCAATTCTGTAAAGATGTAAGTGAAAATGTTGTATCACATATTACTTCCTTGTTTTTGATGTTTGAAATTTGTTTCCCTTTTCACGTATTTGTAAAATAAATTCCATTTGGACCCCCCTGCTCTAAATCCTGGACCCGCCCTGTTCATACAAAAAATTGCATTTTGAAAGAAATCTTTTTTAAAAATCGGTAAAAATTAAAAATTTCATTAATTTATTTTGGAAAATATGGAAGAAATATGAAAAGTAATTTTTGAAAATGTATTTACATAATATGAATTAAATAAATAAAAGTATTTATTTATTAAAAACATTATTTTATTACTATAAATTATATACATTGAAATATTCATTTTATATAAAATATTTCCTAGTAGTGGGGGTAAATGTTTTTAATAATAAAGAGGGGAGTAAAGAAAGTAGTTTAGTGAGAGGATAGGAAATTCTTTGCATCTGAAACTAATCTTTGTATAACATTTAGATAAAATCATCGACCGGAAACGAAGATTGGAAGGGATAAGGGAGAGAATGAGAAGTTACAGGAATAGGATGAGAGAAGAGCAGAGGTATGAGATAATGGATAATCTTAGTTGTCAACACCCGTGGAAATCCAGCTAGTTGATAATATGATATACTGGAGTCATAGATGTGTAGATGTGTACATGAAATAATCTTTGGAATAAAGGTCTGTGGAAAACGAAAAGACTTCTGATACACCCTAATAAAATCAACCACACTTGGTGGTATATTTTAAAAATAAATAAATAAATAACAATAACTTACATCTGAAATTTAAATTGCATGTATCTTAACCATTTTAGGGTAAATAAAAATGTTTATTTGTGAAATTTATTTTTAAAACCTTTATTATCATCTATATAACTTACACCTGGAACTTATTGGCTATATTGCAGTTTAAACAGTTATAGTTTAGAGTCCCAAATAAAAAGATTAAATGATTTACAAGACTTCATCAAAAAAGTATAAATATCTCAAATTAAATAGGATCAAGCAGAATGACACTTGGTATAGAGCAGCTTTTTTATTACAATTTTAATATCTTGACGCAATGGAGAGTTTCCAGTCACCATTTATTTTTATACAAGCAAAATATTTAACGAAAGTTCTGAGTCAATCAAAACAAATTATTCTAAAATTACTTACAAGACTTCCAGCTTGTGGTTCATTATAGATCCGAGTCAGCACGAAATTCTAAACTAAAGTATTTCAAATTATTCTCAGTTGTGAGAGAGACTAGATCTTTTCTGTGAACCCATCTTGAACGTGTCAATAAAGTTGTCTTATAGGCGAACTTAATTATTTAATAATTTGCGCAAGGCGCACACATTCTTTTTGCGATGGCTTGAAGCCGATTTAATAAAAAAAGAAAGAAAACATACACAAAGAATTGCCAAGCTGAAACCGGAACAGTTTACACAAAGACAGGCGACTCAGGGCACATTCAATGGAAACAAAGTATCTTGGATGACCGACATGACAGTTTTAGGCCACTCATGTCCGACTGCGCAACATAGGGAGAGTAATTCCGGGCCAATCCACAGAAATTTGGAGCACCGATCTAAACAAATCTGATACCTTGCCGGTGGACAAATGTTACCTTGTTGATGTAATGTTGGGTCGAATCACGGACTTCTGCTATTCAACCATATAACAAGGGACTGTGACAACTTAAACGATGTATAGCAAAGGATTTACCTCCCGGGTAGGTGCGTCAGTTCTTTTAATATGATTAAGTTTTACACAAACTGACAACTTTAATTTTGTAATAACTTTTGTAAAACTCTACTAATTTTGATCAAATCTATGTAATCTAGTAGTGACTTTCATTGTGAGTAACTTATTACACTGACTGCTGAATAAAACGCTAGACAAAGTTTTATGGAAATTTTACTTCAAATTTGATATAACACAATTCACACCTAAACCGCCGAACTGAAGTACAAGGAACTTTTCAGACAGATTCTCCAATTTGTAAACCTATAACACGGGTTTTAGTGGGGAAATTAAAGATTTTAAAAGTCAGGCACATGTGATTTATAATCAGAAATAAATCGGCTATAAATATATTTCTTCGTGGCACAGTGGGTTAGGGCGTTCAACTTTTAGTCAAGAGATTTGTTGTTCGAATCCAACCAGGAGCGACTTTTATTTTTAAACAAGAGGTATAGTTCAGTTTTGTTTTTTTAAAAGATAGTACCTCACGCCGAGGCGGGTGATTCTGGCACGCTGATTTCCTGTTAATTTTATGTTTATGCAATAATCAGAGATCACGATGAGATTAAAATAAAATAAATTGTCTACTTAGAAGTTATAAATGACATCTTAAATCAGAAAATCTTAACGAAAACAGGACCAGTAAGAAACGCTTCGTACCTGCACAATGTATAATTGTAAAAACTTAAATACTGAACATAAAATTGACGAAAAGACATTAATGCTGTGGCAAAATTAAACAATCTTATTTTACAAAGTTTAGTTACATGTTGGTACATTCCAATAATAATAATAATAGCTACTGCCACTGTATTACTATTTTTTCGTTTATTTTATGTTAAAATATTCCTATTCAGTTTTCTTTAAATTTTTACAATTATATTAACTCATTGCAGATACGCATTTTTCTTACTGGTTTTATGACGTACACGACGAGTGCGATAATGATCACACCTCACGGCGAAGTGAATCCACACCCCGCAAAGATGGCTCTGCCCCCTACAAATACAGAAATGAGCCTGTCCTTCGAGCTCTTTCAAGAAGGTTTGCATGTCTTGCCACGTAATAGGAAATCAAGCCACACCATGAGTGCTTATTTCTAGATAAAATAAAGTGCCGTATCCTGTAAAGAAACTAATCCCACCACGTCAATTGAAATAGATACAGGTTTAAGCGTTATGACATGGTATGGGGCAACTTGACTACACGAATAGCCTTAGCAATCGATTGGCCAACTTCTCTCAAATTTAGCGCTCGGAATAAATACTCGTCGCGCATGATGCTACAGGGAATGGTGAGGGATTTTTTTGCTCTTTAACTAAGGGAGTTTTGTTCGATAGGGGTTTGCCCTAGGGTTAGGGTTGTTTTATGTAACTAAGTTATAAGAATGTATATTTACGTGGATCATAAAGTCGCCTCTCTTCGACGAAATCTTCGCCATTGCATTCTGCGCTTGAACACCGATCACTAGCAGCAAATTGTTCAACCACAAAGCAAACATTAGGATGTGTCTAGAATTCAATGCCATGATGTAAAATCAGATTTCCGAGAAAAGAATTGCAATGAGCTTGATCAGGTGTTATATATTGAAATCAGCAAAGCTTGGTACAAAGCCATGTTCATGGAGTCTCCAAGGACTAAGACTCATTAGTAATTTACTGGATCGATTAGCTAACTAGTTTACAGCATAAAACGAATATAGTTTCCGATTTTAGTGGCCGAATGGACCACGTTAACGCCCCCGACCCCGACTAGTTTAGGGAGAGAAAACCTAAGGGGGTAAAACCCGTGGCTGAAAAAACATTCCAAGCAGTCACTCTTCCTCTGTGGAAGACAGACCAATTCTCCCCTTAGACTGCTTCAGGTGGGGAGGATGTTCAATAAGTTATTATTTTTCAAAGTGTTGGGCGAGGGAGTTTAGGGGCCCCAAGTACATTGCTTAATATTCTTAAGATGGCCCTGGTCGTGAGTAGAGAAACTTTGAAGCAGGTGGCGCCAGATGGTTGTAAGTGTTAAATCTTTTGGTGAAAATCCAGGATAAGGCCGTTGGTTAAGTTGTGAGGGTTTATCTGACCAAGACATACAGTAGTTATTTACTAAGCGTAACTTTGACACATGGCAACATGTATGGAGTTCTCAATGAGGATTGAACTCGCTACCTAGTAATGATCGATGGGGCCAGCTTGCTATTTGACCATGACGGGCCACCTTGGCTAAGACCGAGCAGCAGCTATCCAACGGAATGATGATGATTGGTTAACGTTCTTGGCCAAGTCGGCGCAGTAAAAAAAAAAAAGAAGGGGGGGGGGGTTAAGAGACATCTCCCAATGGAGTCTGGAGCCCAGGGGACGAAGACCTGGTTTCTGTTGCGTCAGCTTAGTGGTCCTCGCAAGTTTCAAGTTCAGGATGTTATTCCTACAAGTCTTCATGGCCCCACCCCTTCGCATAGTGAAGACTAATGCTGTCATTTTCTGTATTAAAAGTAATCAATGGGGATTTTTCCGTATTTCATGGAAACAGAAATGGAATTAATACAGAGCTGGAATTAAACCGGCTTCACTTAGTGATTCTCAAACTGGTGGCACTTGTAGATGACAATTCAACACGTGGGAGGAATGGACATGGGATCTGCAGAGTTTACAAAGAAGAAAGACAAGTGTGCAGCCCGAATAAACAGATTTATTTAAACTCCCTTCGTTAAAGAATTGGTGATTTTTTTTTTTTTTTTTTTTTTTTTTTTTAAATGAAAATTCCTAAGGAAAATTGTTAAAAAATAAAGAATGATTTTTGGCTTGCTTTCAATTTTAAAAAAATCCATCTCTAGAAGTCGTTGATCATGTAAAGAGATACACATTAGAAGAAATGTTTTGTTGGACAGACCCCTAAGATTGTCCTCAAAAAAGGTGCACATCTATGTCTGTTATGCTTACCTTTTTGACTACCGTAATTCCCAGTACCACTTTTTTTTAATGGCAGTGCCTCAGAAAACAAATCAGGAGAGCCGTAGCTGAGGAAAAGGGCGGAGGTACTACTTGAAAACGCCACAGGGCCCCCAATGGAGGGGGGAACCCCTAAAACTTTATCTTTCGTGATTGAAATATGGAGTTTAAATAGACTGCATTTGTCTCCGCAAGTTGAATTAGTATCGCATTTGTACGACGTTCGTTAGTCAAGTCGGCAAATAGAGGAGACGACCTAGTGAAGTGGAAGCGAAAGTGCTAACAAGGAGAGTTTGAACTAAGATTGTAAATAATGCCATTGAGCCGATTTATATATATATATATACACACACATACACACACACAAAAATGGAAATGTCTGCGAAAACCCACAATGTCGTACTCAAAAACTAATTTAATATACATGATAAAACATCTGAAATAAGTCGGGGTTGGGGGTTTAAAGCATTGGATTAACAGATTACATTAATCAGCAAGATTAGCCTAGGCCAACTGTTTTACAAGCCTAAAATAGTTAACGGACCCTAGAAGTTTCACGTAAAGAATGAACCTACTGAAACATTGAAGTTCTCAATTAAGAGACCCTAGATTCTTAAATCTCGAAGATAAGATGGGGGGGGGGGATAAATAAGTCTAAAAAGGAATCCGCTCCCAATATACCAGACGTGAATTCTCAGGGAACGTCTTTATTCCAAGGTTTAAAAAAAAAGAAGAATTATTCCAATGTTGAGTGTTTACAGAAAGTAAGAATCAATAATAGAATCATAACAAACAGATTTAAAAGAGTGACCACAATTATAGTTAGTACTAGAGACTAAATCTAGCAGTTTATATGTAATACTGAAGCTGATTAGAACAGGTGAGCAGCTTTAGGTCTGAACAACACAGTAATGGGGGACTCCAGATACTAAGAACCTGACATTTTTGCCACTTCTATGAATATTACATTGATGTCATGTCTAACCCCGCGCCCGCTTAACGGCATAAATGAATCTGAATCGATTGATTCTTACAGAGAATTCTTAAATAAGCTGTGGAGTAGGATTGGTCTCACATCCGGGACCTTAAAAAACACAGGTACTATTCCAAACACTAGACAAGTTTAAGAGAGCAATGAATTAGAAAAGGTATTTTGTAATAAACAGACAATGAAGGTTGTGTAAATGTACAAAATGCAAAGAAGGTTATTTTACATGTGCTTCTGTGATGAAAAGTTCGAGGAACTTGTTTGTCCAGCTCATTCTCTTGCAGTTGTCTTCAAACTTTTATTACTCAGGGAACACTTTTCAATATTTAAATTTTCTAGGGAACCTTCAAAGAAACACTTTCTCTTCTACATATAAATATTTACATGTTTCCCTGAATTTTTTTCGGCCTTAGTGCCTAACTGTTCTGCACGTAGATAAGTGCAGAAAGCAGAAAAAACATATAAATATTTACATATGTATATAACTATTGGATGTTGGCCTTGTTTATGGAATTATCCGAATGTTCATAAACCCAAATAGAAAATAGACTCAAATGCAAAAGTAAGAACGAAGCTGACTGAAGAAAAATAGACGTATGAACGAATACTGACTGAACAGCGTCCGTGTAAAGATGTTTTTAATTTTAACGTAACTATTAGTATTTGGAAATTAGTTTAGAGTCGGGTGTTAAGAACATTAAACAATTATCACAAAATAAATAAAATACAAAGGCATATGTAAAAATCGTGAAGGAATTGTTTTGTGTAATGAAGAATTATTAAGTATATTGCGAAACTGTCACTTTGTTGCGCGGAACCTAATTTGAATACCGCTGTATTAGAGGAATTCAGTGGTTGTCTGATAAAAATACACAATTTCAAAGTAATGTCTAGCGTTCAAATGCTATAGTGTTAATTAAATGGAAATCTCTTTTGTATGAAGTTTTTGTAGTAACTTGAATATAGTGTGATTCACTTGTTTCATGGTTGAGTATTTGCGTGGGATATAGCACAAATGTAAGATTCTGTAAGTGATAGCATGTTCCCCATGTCCGTTTTTAAAATTTTATTCAGGTGGCTCTTAGATATCATTTTTTTCAGATTTACAACTCTAATAAATATTTTCTTTGGAGGATCATTGTTTAGTGGGTTTCATTAACATTAATTAATACATGGCATTTGTCGCCGTTCGGTGACTCAATAGTGGGAAGTGGCATTCCGCCCCGCTTGACTTGTTTTGAATAGGCAGTGGGGGGGGGGTGTTCTTTCAGGTGACCAGTTGGTCGCTCAGTACGCCTTTATTGTTGCCTCTGAAGTCCCGCTTCGTTAGCAGATCGCGGTACTTCTGCATCCTTTGTTATCCCAGGTAACAGACTATACCTGGATAGGTTTCTGGGCGGATCTGAGTCATTTGTGTATTTTTTTTCTTCTTTTCTTTCTTAGTTCTGCTTCTGTATTAGTATTTTACAAAAGTAATTAGAGCTCAAAACATTTCACCTCGTTGGTTAGATTTTAATCTAACACTCCACTTCCGTTGGGGGAAGAACAACGAATTTAGAAATATTAGTTATTTATTCTCCAGACATTTTACATTTTTATTCTGCTTTTTAGTAAACCTTTTCCCATTGTTCTTTAATTCTCCCTCTTGGTGTTCCGAGATTTTCTTTTATGTAACTGCTTGTTTAATATTGCTTGAGTCTTGGACCTTTTGGAATGAATTCGGTTCTCTAAACCAGTGGTTCTCAAACTTTATTCTATGACGGCACACTAGGAAATATATTTCACTTACATGGCACACCAGCAGCTGTAAAAATGAAATGAATTAGACAAAAATATTTCAGTAGTCAATGAACGAAGCTTTCATATCAGCATAACTGATATACGAACTTATCGCCCCTTTTCCCTTTCATTTGTCGCTAAAAAGGTTGGAATCTCACAAAATCTAGTGATAAGAACACTAGATTGGCAACATTGTGGCAGAAACTGGATAGACATAAATACCCGTTTTGGGCACGTTCAGGGCTCAAAATACAAGCTTGCAAATTTGGATAGTTGCGGCACACTATTGTGCCACAGCACACAGTTTGAGAACCACTGCTCTAAAGTATGAATGCATAGACAATGATTGTTTTGAAAAACTGCAAAAACTGCTCAAGATCCTAAAATAAATCGCACTTAGCAAGAAAGTTGATCGATACAATTTACGGATCCGGATGGTGATTTTTACTTTTATCCAGTAATAACGAAAATGCGCTTAAACATCCGATGGCTGATGCTTTGAAAGGCAAGAGGCAGAAGATCTCACAGGACGTTGTACTTGACTACGTTCCTTTAATTACGTTAAATAATTGAAGTACTTTGTTATCTATCCAAAACACCCCACTCAAGATAAAGACCTCGTATCTCAGTGGTGCTAAAATCTATGCCACGTATTTTTCTTTTGGAGAGAGGAAAGCGGTCACATAAAAATATTATATTATTTTATTACATTATATATAT
>VCCN01005374.1:1930156-1952562 GCA_006491835.1 Architeuthis dux | reverse complement strand
AGTTGTTTTTATACAACTTATTAATTCGGGCCACTGTTTGTTTCTATGGCAACGGATAGCAGCGCAACTGGAAATAAAGAGTAAACCTTCGGCGAGAATTGAACTCACACCCTCATTGCCAGGGTGAGACTAGTTTACGCCTAACTGCATTTACCAATCGGCCACGAAGATGTCATGGATTAACAGAAGCTGATTTACACTTATAAACTCGACTCTCTGCGCCATATTTATAGTAGTCTTTTTTTATAAATCAATCTTTATTATTATTGGATGAAGTATTGTAACACACCACTTTTTATTAAATTTGATTAGTTTTTACCTTTTTAGTATAATTATTAATTGCTACATTATTTTAGGTAAGTAAAATAATGGGTGCAGATTAATTTTCTTTGTGCGCTGGTTGCAAAACGTGTGTGTGTGTGTGTGTATGCACACATCCCTGCTATTTTACCCATAGCTTGGGAGCGGGCATGGGCATCAGTGCGAAGTGAACGTAACTGCTTCGGTCGGAGTTTGAACTCGGCTCGCTGATTCTATTGTCCACGCCGTTAACCGCACCTCCATTCATAAATAGGGCCATGTATACCTATATAAATGCCTAAACATCTTAACATATAGACTCACACACATCAGGGCCAGATTTAGACTTTTGTGGCCCGGGGCACTTCAGGCTCGGTGGACCCCCCCCCCCATACACTGTAATTAAAATACATAACGAGCACTATTTCCAATAATGTTCAAATGTAAAAATAGCATAATATTGAGAACATTAACAATAAACAAATAAAGGTGCAAGTTAAATAGTGTGTTCCCTAAGAAGAAGCGCGGTCCCTCCTACAGAGCCAGCAATAATGTTTTATTTTCGTAACCCATAATCTAATTACTGTAGACCCGAACTACAAACAGTAATTTTATTAATTTATTTAAAACAATTGAAAGCGTTATAATGAAATGAATTCCAAGCAGTAATTATTAATTTATTTCTGAATCTTTTGTTTGGGGGGGGGGGTATAGAGGAGCAATTGCCCCCTTTATAAATCCGGCACTGACACACATGCATGTGTGAATGCATATACGCGTGTATGTATGCTTGCAATTATGTATTTTAACAAGCACACACAAGCATATTTTATATTTATATTTTATATTAAGCAAATAAAAAATATCTGCCCATGCAAACAAACACATTCACAAAGACACAGTATACTTACAAAATATACATAGATGCTTATTTGCACCTATGTGCGACCTCATACGTATATAATCTTTCAGACGTTAAAGATGATCGTCGGTGATATTGAATTGTTCAGCACTAAATGATTGCTTTCTTATTTGAACCTTAATCGAAAACGCACAGCTGAAGAAAGTAGACCACTACATTTACCCGGGACAACGAATCTCCATGAAATCCTAAAAAGGAGAAGAAATCAGGCAAATATTCACTCTAGGTTGACAAGCTTTCGGTAGAGCAAGATCCACAACGTGGATCCCCAGAGATCATATGCGAAACTGTGGCTGGCAAAAACTAAGATGATGTGACGAACTAGACATGTTCGGAAAGTGTTGGCTCCGTGGCGCCCATGATAGAGAGCTCTGGCGAATCTTGGGGGAGGTCTATGTCCAACGACGGACGCTAAAGGACTGCTGCTGATGATGATGAACATTTTTAGGCCATTTGGATTGTGAAATAAAAAAAAAACTCTTCTACAAAAGATGACTACATAGTTTCTTATTTCAATGCTGCCTGGTCGAATATCCCACAAGAGAAGATAACAGATCTGATAAATTCCATGCTTGAAAGAGTAAAATAAACCTAAATCTGCTAATAACAAGTCCACCGCATTTTTATTAACATAATAAAATATTCATTCATTGTACAGATCTATGAACAAAGGCTCTTGTTTGACAATAGACGGGTCTATATACTTTCTTCATATATTTGTATATGCATACAATGACGGCTATGAGTAAAATTAAAATGACGGCTTCTTCTCTTACACACTTACGCACACACACACACGCACACACGCACACACACACACACACACACACATATATATATATATAAATATATATATATATATATATATTTTCAATAATCTTCCACGCGTTTTGAATTCAGCTCAAGATCAATATATTTATGTCAAAAACATTGAAGCAAAAACAGGATAATACTAGGCGTAAATAATCAAATCCTTGCCGCCTCGTAGATCAAATATGAAAATCTAACTCTATTGAAAAATAAAAACATTAAATCTGTTAATCACTAAAATAAACGGAGTGTAGTTCATTTGGTAATTATGAACAAGGGTTGGGGTTAGGATTTTTAAAAAAATGTTCTTAGCACCAAAACGTCCGTCGCCAAATGGACTGGCGCCATAATAGGTTTGACATCCAAACGGCTGATATTTTTTCAATGTTAGGATATGCTTAGTTTCCATTTCATAGTTTAAAAATGTGAAAGTACAAGATAGGAATGAACTTATCCCAAATAAAGTCTCTCGGTGTATCTGCTTAAAAATCTCACGAAAAGTGTTTCAGTATTTTCTTACCTTTTAATATTACAATCTGAGAATCCATTCACAGACATAACATTTAGATATACCTAACGCGTGTGTAACATGTGTGTTTGCCTGTGTAACAAACAAAAACATACATAAAACCGGGCAATTAGAACCAACATAAAAACCCCACTCTATAAGTGAACTGGCTTGGGACCCTGACATTTCCTCAATCTGGTTGCCGTTTTGGTGTTCAGTTCACGCTCTCCGGTGAAAGGTTATCATCACAAAGGTCACCAATTCCGCTGGCAGTTATTATCTACATTATTACTAAATTTTAAGTATTATATGTATATTTATTTTTTCATATTTACACGGAACATTTTATATTAGGCCTAAATAATCACATATATAAATAACTGAAACGGAACTGAAAGTTACCCGGACCAGCAAAATGACAGTATATGGTTCTGTCTCAATCGTTCAAAATTCCCAGAATGCTACCGAATACAATGGTGAATGTCGGAGGATAAAACGGTTGAAACGTTGTGACCAAAACAGCCAAGATGCGGACAGTTCAAATAAATCAGTGTATGATAAAGATAAAACAAGCCTGGCTGCTGCAGGTTCAAACTCCACTCCTACTTCTAATCCAAATGAAAATTATTACTGCAACTTTTGTATTGTATATATATTAAATAAATTCGTAGGTATATAATCACATGTTCGTGATTTCAAATCACGGTAGGGAAATGTTAATGTTATATATAGCTTTGGTTTAACGTGACGTGATAGACAAACAGCGAAGATTTGGTGAGGATTGTTCTTGATACGGGGGACGATTCAACTCCTATTTGGACTGGAGTTTGACAATATGAATGCATTTTTCAGTTTAACGTAAAAAGTCAGAAATAAAAATGTAAAATACTCTGAGACTTTGAGGCCATCCAATCAAGGTGAGTGGATCTAGTTATTGTGATCAAAGAAAAGAGATTCTATCAGACTGTGGATGTGCCTATTTCGGCAGATCACAAAGTGAAGATCAAAGTAAGATAATATTAAAAGGCTCGCCCGAGAACGGGGAGGTAATGGTTAGGGTCGTGCTCATAATAGGACCTTAGAAGCAAGATTGGAGAAATTTGAAATTCAAGGAAGGGTTGATAGTTTCCAAACTAAGGCAATGCTGGGGTTAGCAAGAATACTGATTTGATTTGAGGAGACTTGGTGTCACTCAATCCCTAGCAATTACCACCGGACAACTCTGGTGTGAATATGCAAATGCACAAAAATAATAATAGCAACAGCCACAACAGGAATATGTAGCAATAATAACGAGATATAGATTGACACTAATGGATAGTGAAAAATGACAGCGCCCGTCCTCAGGTTACAAATGTGACGCAGCAAGCGATCATGGAACCGGGGTGAAAAGTTCTTCTATATGCCGTGTATTTTCAAGACCTGTCTCCTTCATACTAACACTTGTTTCGCTCCAAACAACACACGTTGTCTGCTTAGCAGTTCCAAAAATGTCAATATACAGGAATAATTTGATGAGTGCGGTTTTGATCGGTTACGGTATTGCTGTACAAATTAATGTAACTAAGTATAAGCTGAGAAAGAAAATTGTAATAAAACATTGAACAGTGTTGTTTTGAACAGTACGGACAATTTGGAACGAATTAACCGTATTAATCAAGGTATACCTGTATATAAATATAGATATAGGAAAATCCCCGTGTTGTATAGCCCTTGGTCCGCAGGAGGAACATCGTGAACTTGGACAGAAAGGACTCGAAAATTCTTTATAAAAATATCCTATCTATTTTTATTTCATAGGTTACATTTTGTCGGCCGGAGAGTGAAGAGTGGGAGAGTTAATGAGAACCGACAATCTGTCCCCAACAAGGACACCGGTCTCGTGCCTTCCGGTGTGTCATTTCCTGCTTTCGGACACCTACGCATATGCATCTTTCCTAAGGTGACTGGGGTCACTTCCACTTCCGCACAGGCGTTGGCCCAGAAATGACCTCCCTGTGACAGTATATCATAACACCCGAAGAACTCATCGAATAAAAACGGAAAGTCCTTTTATGATCGAATACACAATTTCGCTGAAAGGTGCCGTAAAGTCATAGAAATCCAGAGAAAATACTTTGATCACTAAATAATGACGTTATAAATTTATATAAATAAAATATTTTGTCAAACATGCTGGAAACTTTTGCATAGCCCTCATATAAGTTTTGACACATTTATATGTATATTATATTAATTCAACCACTTACACAGCATTGTATTAAAAGATAATGATTTATGTATTCCTAAATGAGTATAAGAAATAACAGACAGGAATTTGGAGAAGTTCAAGTAGTTTGTCAAATAAAATAAAGGTGGAAATATCGGTTTTGAATAATTGAACGTGAAACATTTGGAAAAATCTCATTTGCAAGTTTAAAATGTAATTCTTCGTGCTCCTTTCCGTTTAAATCTCATTGCTTTGAAACGGAAAACAATCAACGTTGGTTGCTAAAACTGTCTCAACTATACTTGGAGTAGACTTGGTTCATTAATCACCGCTACCCACAACACTGGTTTATTGCTGGGTTTAGGTTATTCATGTGTTCTGACATTTATATGTATCTATCTATGTATCCGGACTTTGCCCAGCCCAGACCGTTCATAGTAGAAACTTGAAGTTTTGCACACTGAGTCAATGAGTAGGGAAAATATTTTATTTGTTTGTTGAAAATCCCCTCCTAAAAAAAGGTTTTTAGTGGGGGCGGGGGGTGTCAATTTACAATGGAAGTCCATGCCAAATTGATCACTTAGTTTGTGTCCAGCATCATCCACTCTTGTTTTTTTTTTAAATTTGGACTTTTCAGTGATCACAGCCCCAAAAAGTTAAGAAAAGTAACTTACTCAATAATCACCCTCTTTTCCAATTTTTTAGTTGATCACCCACAACACGGTATGCTGCCAATGACGTTGGTCACGAAAATGTGTAGGGAAAAATGTTTTTTTACCCCCCCCCCCTTGGGTTTTAGAGGGGGGGTTCAATATGCGATGTAAGTTTATGCTAAAATGGTCACTAGTTTGTGCCCGCTTATTTTTGGAAAATTCAGATCACAGCCAAACAAAAGGCTAGAGAAGTAACTTATTCATTGATCACCCCTTTTCCCAATTTTTTTAACACAGCTTATATGGGTGGCGGTGATTCATAATTTTCCTTGGAATACTAGTTATTTTTTATTTTTTACTGTGTGGCTTCTTTTTACCTTCATCTTAATTTATTAGTTTCTTTTTATTGCAACTTTTCGCTCAGACCGATTACTCTCCGGTAGTGAACAAACAGCGTCGATCGGAAAATAAAGAATAAGCCTCGGGTGGGATTTGAACAAAACAAAAGTTGCAATAAAAAGCAACTAATAAATTAAGATGAAGGTAAAAAGTAGTCATAAAATAAAAAATTAAAATAATGATTCATAATAGTTCATCTAATATAATAATTAAAAAAGTAGACTTGAATTTTGTAGGTTTTCATTACTACATTATTAACATCGTTTCAAATGAGACGTATTCTTTCTATAAGGCCATATCTATTGAGAGACAAACAAAACAAATGGAAAAAAAGCGCATTTTTCAAGAAAGCGTCGCTAGAAAGAAAGGACTATTTGGAAATGGGCTTTTATTTTGCCTGGCAGGATGTTACGATCGTTTATTTGAAAACACACCAGAACGAGGGAAGTGTCCCTAAAGGGTCTAATGACAAAACAATGGATCGTCTACATTGCTTTGCGTTACCAATAATGTACTCAGAGTTATTTGAAAATGTGTGCGTGAAGGCAGCGACCAATTCCCACGCCAGAAGTGACGGGCAGCATTAATGGTGCCCAATTACAAGAGATAGCGTCAAGTCCTTTGACATTTTCGACTAGACGAACTATTGAAATAAAGTAGTCCTTGAATATGATATACGGCCTAGATCTATCTGCCGAATCACGGAAATAATTTTACCAACGCACCTTCCCATAATTCCTCTTTCTGTTCACTTCCTTTCTATTGCATCCCGCCACTAAAACGCACTTGATCAGTGAGATTTTTGTTTTTAAAAGAAAGGATCAGTCAGTTCACACGGACGGCGCACGTTAACCCCATACAGACGGCATTGTGACTTTAGCGTTTTGATCAGTGTCTGCTTATTGGAATAGAGACCAGGGGCGTAGCTGGGGATTTGGGGACCCGGGGAGTTTGGCCCCTTGAGGCCCCCGCCAATCCAGCATTTAGTGCAGCAGTTCATAACTTTGGGGCCGCAGATCCCTGATGGTTCACAAAGGTATTACTTACGAGGCTAGTAGCGGTTATAAAACGAAAATTATTAAAGGCAGTGACGTACCTAGAGACTTGAGGACCCGATCATGGGGGCTTGGCTCCTTTGGGGTTCCCCTCCAACATTTAGTGAGATTAGTTATTGTATAATGTTAGTAGAAATACAGTAGGTGAACTACTATTCATAAAGCTTGAGGGGGGGGGGTGATTAAAAATTGCCCCACCCCTTCCCTCAGCTACGCCCCTGATAGAAACAAAAAGCGTTGGGATTCAATATTTTAGCTTTTACGGTTCATGCCTTTAGAGGAGATCCATATATGAAAGACAAGGAACAATAAAGAATGGAGAAAGAGGTGTGGGGTGGTGTCTAAAATGCCAGATGAATGAGGAAAGAAAGAATATTAATGAATTAAAGATAGATAGAAAGAGGTGCTGAACGAAAGAAAAAAGAAAAGGAGAAAGTGAAAATAAGAAGGAAAAAGAAAATAATAACTAATGTATTATTCTGTTGATCCTTCTAATATCGTATGTATTATTCTGTTGATCCTTCTAAGATTGTGTGTAATGATCATATTTTCCTTCCTTTACCTCTGCCAACGAAGTTGGAAGATGTATATGTGTTCACTGGCGTCTGTCTGCTGTCATAATATCTCGAAAAGTTCTCAATGAATTCCGATGAAAGTTTGTGGAAGGGTTGTCCATGGCCTAAGGAAGAATTGATTAAAGTCTGGGGTGGATCCAGTTATTAGAAATGTTTTTAGTGTCAACGGGAATGGCAAAGCTATGCGCTTTCTGAGAGTTTTCTAGTTTTACAAGTAATGCCCATTTTGCTACAGCGTTTATTCACACCACATTCTCATCTGCTGCTCATCAACCAATTTAAATAAACAGAAATGAAATAATAAAAAATGAATGTCATGCTTAAAGGAAAATAAAGGAGATTTAGAGTGAAACATATTTTATTGGTTCATTTAGAATATATTACACTCATAACAGATGAAAAAGAGTAAAGTCTGTAATACAAAACCAATTTTCGAGACATGAATCTATAAATACATTTACTAAAAATTATAAAATCAAGATTGTATAAAATGAGCGTTAAAATACTGTTAACTTATGTTTACTAACATGCATTAAAATAATTATAAAGATTACGCGCATAAATTTAACTCTCATGATTCATTCATTACTTCGGTAATCCAATTCAGTTCTTATTTAATATTCGTTTGTTTTTTCCATCCCTGTTTTTATTACATTTTAACTTCTGGAGCTTTATCAAAATTATAATTTAGATTCCAATCCTATAAATAAGCGGTTTCCAACCTGAGGTCCCTGGATCTCTAGGGCTGCTGAAAAATATATTATTTGGGTATTGCTGTACACAACAGATTGTAATAGAGAATAATTGTAAAAGATTTTCCCTAAGAAAACAAAGATGGCTACTTGAAAATCTGATGTTGCTTGTCGGTGAGTCACACTTCTAGATAGAAGACACGTTACTCAAGCTGATTATACAAGTACCAGATTGACCAATGAAGTAAAAGGCATATTCACGTTGGTGTAAAATAGGTTTTCCTTCTTATATTTGAGTAAGGGTAACACGCTTTAGTTACGCATAATCAGGACTTGAATCTTAAACCATAAAACTTCCAGTTCGATATTGTACCACTGAACAATCAACAGAGCAATAATGTGTGTCAGTTATAAAAATTCAAATGATTTCACTGTAAAATTTCCCAAGCCAAGGAAAACAAATTCTTATGGGTGTCACATTACGTGACATAGATAATAACAAGCGGATATTTTTAGATATTCTTGTGCCTTTTACAGATACACCCACTGGCGGATTAACCATTAGGCTGAGTAGGCTTAAGCCTAGGGACCGGGGGAGGGGGCGAGTCCAAAAACATGGTTTAATTGTGTGTATTTTGGATGATATTTCAGTACTTTTGCATATATTTTTTCATATCTGGAATATTACAAACACTATTATAATATAAGGTATTTAACGCGACTTAACGTCACTTTATTCTATTGAACGAATGGGGGGGGGGTAGGTCAGGGGTGCTTACTAAAGCTTAGCCTAAGGGCCCGGATGATTGATAATCTGTTACAAGGATACACTGACCGCTTGGATAAACTTAATCTTCATCAATGTAATTAGACCCATGGGAACATTTTAAAGTGCTATCGGAGATTTTTTTAAATATAATAGAAACCACAGATCCAAATGTTAGATAAATAATTAAATCTAATAATTATGTCGTGCAATGAAATGTTAACGACTTTGGATCTGTTTTCAAATTTGAATATCAACATTAAAATTAGGATTTATAAACAAATGCACGATGTATTTAATCGAAAAAAATAGTAATAATCAATAAATAACTTCATAAATAGATTGAATTTGCTTTTATATAAAACGAAAGTTCACAATCAATAACAAATAGAATTGACCATTAATTTAACATTAAATAAAGATTTGTACTTTGTTACCTGTAAATATTCAAATGTATATTATCTATCGTGTACGGAATGGATTTCTCTATTAAATATAATAATATGACCTTAGTTATTTGAAAACAGAGAAACAGTTTTTCAATATATACATTTAAACGATGATGACATCAATTTGGAGCATTGCAGCAGTCTACGGGTGTTCCAATACAAACATGTCATTCCTTAAAATCAAGAGCGAATTCTTCCTTCCATATTTATCAAGTCAGAAGATCACTTCCATTTCAAAGTTGTCTCTTCACAAAATCTGATACAAACAATCAACCACTTTAACAGAGAAAAAAAAATCACAAAATTGTAGTATTTTCACAACACCATAAAAAATGTGAAGACCGTTATCGATTATTTTGGTCGCCTTCACTTTCACTCACGCAATGTACAATCAAACACAGATTTGTTTTCAAGCTAGCATCATTTTCTATCACAGACACATTCGTAGTTCAGTTCAATGTTCTTAGCTTTTGGCAGATTTCTATCCAAATGGATAGTAAGGCAAACATCACAATGACTGAATAAAGTTTTCTGAAGGTATGAGTTACAAGCAGATATCTTCATATGAATATATATAATTGTTAACGCAGTTGTTAACAGCTTCTATCCGTTTGTGTGCATACAGAATGCAGACAAATTAAGATCTTCATTTTTCAGCCGGTCTCCATCCTTTAATGAACATACTTAATTTTGTGACTTCAAGTTTCCTGATACCTGGGATGCACTCCAGAGAATCCTTGTCTAATTGCGTCATCAGTGTTCCATCTATTTTCTCCTGAATCATTCTCTCTCTGATCTCCTGGCGAATGCCCAGCTTCTCCATGGCTGCTGACAACTCTTTCACAGACATTCCCTGAATACTTTCTTCTTTTTCGTAGTTTACGTCTCTGACACCAGAATCTTCCGACGAAGAATTCGAAGTCCGAGACGACGACTGGGGACCGTAAGTGGATAACGATGCTCCCAGGGGCAAATCGTCTTCGTTATTTTCGTCAGAATACTGAATGTTCTCCTCGGGCGGGAATTCGTCTCCTTTAACATTATCACTTCCACTCCCAGTGACACTACTGCCATCTCCATCCAAGTATGGAGACAGTTCCTTTAAATCTTCCAAATTGGCATATTCTACATCCTCGTAATCAGTGGCGTTACCGCTGGACGAACCGCTGTAGGATGAACAGGACTGTCGCCGAAAACCACTCACAGAAGAAGAGGCCGGCGAATCAATGCTCAAATCGTTAGAATCAAAATTGTGATAAATGGTGTCGTTGTCGTATCCGTCGACTGAAGATAACCGCCAACTGGACAAACATGATTTTGTCTCGTCAAAGGAATCATCTGCACCGATATTCACACTACTCACAGTCGATTTGGCATCTGCGGGCAGTTTCATTGGCGCTCTGTACACTGGGAGGGTCATGTAGTTATTTTCTTGTTCTACGTCGAATTTCTTTTCTGGTATAGCAGGCACTGGTCTGTTTTTATGGAGCCACGTCATCGACTGATAGTTACCTTCTTCGTTGCTCTCCGTCTCGTTGACAGTGATCAAAGAACGGGGCTGGGCGTAAATTTCGGAAACTGGAGGATCGGGGAGGGCAGCTAGAGGACGTTCACTTATGTGATTGATGTGAATAGCTTCTTTTACTTCAGATGGAAAACTATACAGAACCTTAATGTCCCGGGCGTAGATGTGCGCTTTCTCTTTGCACAATCTGATTGCCGCCTGATAATTTCGATTACCTGTCAATTCACTTGTATTCTCAGCAACATAATATTTCAAAGGACAAAACACAGGCACTTCCATCAGTATATTCTTTTTGTTCAAAATTGTTGACGCAATGATTGTCGTGTCTTCAAACGATTTTTTCAGCACCAAAGCTCCAGTAAATGAACAAGGCGTTCCGGGTTCTTTTCCGTACACGAGTCTTACAACACAAGGGCATTTAGTTTCTTGGAGCATATCATGAAGTTGTAAAATCAAAGGTTTGCTCGCAGGACCGACTTGGTAAAATGTTCCTTTCTGCGAAATCGGAAGCATTAGTTCTCTGTCCATTTCATCGGTGCACATAAGAAAGTTTTCCTCGACATATTTCGCTTTTCGCATGATCCCTTTCCGCCGGATTTTTGCCTTACCCGTGTAGACCCGACCTTTTCGTAAAATGTCACCTGGAAACAAAGTCCGTTGTTCAAAATCGACATTATTGGATTCTCTGTTAATAACTTGAAGAGCTTTGATTTTTTCTGTTCCCGCCACTAAAAAGCGGTTGGCTTTCGTCCGCGCCAATTTCTCCACATACTTGCAAGGGATAACCTTTTGCACCATCGTCTGAGGTTTGCTGCTTGTATTCTCCTGTGTCAAAGCAAACCAACCTGAAAAAAATAAGAGAATAAATATTGTTACTTTTACTTAAAAGAAACGTGATTTCAAAATTTACATTTTTACACTGTTTAAAAACAACGTAAACAAAAGCATCTAGAAGACGGGTCTGGTTCATCTTACCGAAAATCATCTTGCCGAAGTCGATTTTACCGAACGTTGATTGGTCAGTTTTTCGGTAAGATGATTGCCACGCCTAGAAGACATACTTATGTGTAAACGAGATGTATACGTGTAGTGGTAAAATAAATGGCCGATGTAATAAAAGTTACTTCTTATGAACCCATGTTAAAATAAATATAGTAGTGTTCGAGTCAAATGGCAAGTAAGTTGCACTGATTATTAACTGCAGTCGATCCTTCGAATACAAGTAAGATTTCTCTGATTACATAAATATCTATAAATGAAACTTTCAGTGGCATGTCATCTATTGTGTTACATAAGCGTCAAGAATAGGCGAGGAAATACCAATAAAGTAAACCAGTAACAATTGGGATGGAATATTCCCTGTTGGTATGAATTTAGATTTATTAGTAAATTAGGCTGTTGCGAAATAATTAAGTTTTCATGCTCGTTAGCATCACTTAACTACAATTAATGATGATAATAAGAATGATGATATTGTCAAACTCCAGTCCAAGATAGAGTTTGACAATATCATCATTCTTTGGTTTTCCTCCGTAACAAGAACAACACCAAATTTAGGAGAGTAAACTCTTCACTGCTTGTCTATCACGTGACCAAACTTATATAATATTAACATTTCCCTACCGTGATTTGAAATCACAGCCATGTGATTTGAAATCGGCTCTCTTACCAACTGAGCTAAATTGACAAGTCATATATACTAACGAATTTATTTATTATATATGCAATACAAAAGTTGCAGTAATCATCTTCAGTCGGAATAGAAGTAGGAGTGGAGTTTGACCCTGTAGCAGCCAGGCTTGTTAGTATTATTTTTCAATTTCGTTCTCATCAAATTCAAATTTTCGATCAACAAACTCTGCTAATTGGCCACACACGAGTATCCCCACCCACTTAGGAATAGTAGGTACTGTGAGCAACCACAGTCATGTGTGCCAGCCTAAGTAAATTCTAGTAAATTCTAAGTATCATATTCCCTCATTAGCCCAATATATTTTCCTGGACTGGAGATGCTCGTTTCTCAAACTAAATAAGTAATAAATAAAATCAAAATAAAACAAACACAATCTTGAATTTCATTTTTAGTTCTTATACATTCAATTTTTGAAACACTGGTCCACTTCTGTTTTCTTATGAACAAGTGTCTCAACTGTCATATGGGTTATTAGGACTAGCATCCTCATCTTTGTTATTTTGGTCACTTTGATTCGTGCGCACTTTGGGCTTCTTATATTGCATCTAGTAAGAAGATTGTATTTCACTCTTACATGCTAAATGTAGATTGTTTCTTTCAAATTTTGTGAGTTGTTTCTTTTTAAAGAAATTAAGCAGTGCTTGCCATAGAAATACCCTACCTTTTAAAAGTCTTAGTTCTTTGAAATCCCTCTTTTGAGCTCCATATTTATCTCAGTTGATAAGCATAGGACTGTTGGCCACTAGATCAGAGGTTCTATTCTTGTTTCAGGGCCGAAGACAATAAATCGAAAATCTCTTAATTGCGACATACACATATGCATACAAATACATACGTATCACTTTATATACATTTGGTCATATCTTGTTGCTTTAACAAGTAAACATAATTGGGATTTTCTGATGGCATATTATGAGTCCTTTCTCATAAATAGAGCATTTTTTCGTTGACTAAAGATTAGCGAGTTAAACTCGCAAGCAAAGACGAATTTATATATAATGTGCAGCGCATTCCCAATCTCAGTTGTTAGACTCGTCGAATAAAAGGACTTTGAATAATATCTTTTTCTTAAAGTAGTTAATGAAAAGCTTGTAAAATCAGTTATACTGACAGGATATATTAGCGCCATTCTTTGCCCCATGTTAGGGAAATTTTAGCAATGACTTTGAAGTTTGCTTTGCTCTTTATTGCTTATTCAATCAGTAAACTGTAGTACGCCGTTTACAAGCCTCGGCAGAAAGCTTCCGTTCACTTCAAGCATCGATATGTCTTGACCGTCCAATACCTTGTCGGCGGTTGGTGATTTTCCCCCCTCGTTGGACCACTGCCACAACTGGACAATTGGACCACAACTGAACGTACACCACAAGCCGTGCCGTTTTGGAAGTGTTCTGGCCTAGTCTTCTGGTCATAACAATTTGGCCTTCATCAAAGTCACTCAAATCATTCTCCTTACCCATAACTGCAGCATTCAATTCATCAAAACGAAGTACTCGAGGCCGGCCTACTTACTTATATACCCCTGACCCTGACATGCGCAATAGCTGTCATTCTTGCCACATGTCGCTGGTCATAATGTTTTGGCTCACCAGTGTATATATGCCTGCTTCTATATATAACAATGTTTGAGCTCATGTGTATGTGAGTACGCACGTATGTGTCCTAGTTATGGGATTTTCAATTAAGGACAGCCCTGTAAACAGGAAGGATGTAGGAAGTTACTACAGTGGTGGAAGCGAATCGACATTAGAGCGAGGAAGAGAGGAACAAGTTCTTTTTTCGTCAACACTTAACTGGGCATCAGAGATATTTCATGTCGACGTGCAACACTTGATATGTTTTAATTTCTTGGTAGCAGACAGTATGTACCTTTGGCTTGAACTTAACAAGACCAGCGTCTGCATTTAAACAACTGGACATTTTGGAACACGGTGCGTTTTGTGGATTCTACAAGTGCACACATTGGAGAATGGCTTATTTTTGCATTTCTTTGAAGTCAGTGCCACTCTTTTAATGGAGTAATGATCCACAGCAGCCTAATTTGAAATTGTCTAACCTTTGAACTCCCAGCTAAAGGCTGTCAAATCCTGTGGGGAGGGTGGAGCAATATCCGTGCAATCCACTCCAACATTTACGAGCGTGGATCAATAAGTCCGTAACGACTGACTGACGTAGTTATTAGCTGCATTTCTATCTGAAATTTTCGCTGTAAATGCCCATTTCATCATTAGGCGACAGAATTTTTTATAGCCCTCTATATATTTTTTATAGCCCTCTATATATTAGCAAAAAAATAAAACAATTTGTTCAATTTATCTTTTCTTCTGTTAGTGTGTAGCAAAGCGCCTGCCAGCCCACACTTGAGATACAAGTTCCAAGCTTTCTTTCATCACTTAAACCAAACACACAGGCGCTTTTTTAATGAACCAAGCTTTTACACATAAAATCTTAATCTTCTTTATTCGTCTGCTTTATTGACCAGTGAATGGATTGGTGAAACCTTCTCTATAATTGAACAAAATCCGGCTTCTTTTTAAAAGCCTATAGTAAAAAGTCACTGACACCTGATTCTATTACGATAAACAAATATGCACATTAAAAATATCGCACTGAAGATATTCTTACTAATGAATGTGACACGGTTTATAAATGCCCAAACTACAGCAGATAATTACGAAATGTCCGTCTGAATTTCTTAGATGATGAAGTATTATTGTACATAGATTTATTCGGACATCCTCGTCTTGGTTGTTTTTATATTCACAACATTTACCCCTCCTGCCTTCTTCAGGTGATTCTTCAGAAGCTCCAGTCGATACCCCCATTCAATGTGTGGGAGTAGACTGTTCAAATAACTGGAGAAGGCCGGAGGGTAGAACGGCTGAAACGCTGTGACTATAAAAACAACCAAGATGAGCACAATAGTCCGAATACATTTATATTAATAATATATGATAATTATAAAGACATTTATTAGTTGGGAACCTATATTTGCTCGGCGTCGGTGTGAGTGACTGCTAAACGAGCGGCCTAAATCGTGTAAGTAAATAAAGAAACGGCGCTCGTTTCTTTATTTACTTACACGATTTAGGCCGCTCGTTTAGCAGTCACTCACACCGACGCCGAGCAAATATAGGTTCCCAACTAATAAATGTCTTTATAATTATCATATTCTGTCGGATATAAAAGTATCCATTATTTGATTTCATTAATAAAATAATAATAATTAATAATAATAAAAAGATTTCTACTTGACTCCAACGGACATCATTCATATTATTAAAGTCCGTTGTTGGACATAGGCTTGCCTCAAGTAAGTGTAAGACATAGGGGGTGATAGGCCTTACCCTGCCCTGCTGGCCCATCACGAGCTGGCAGGGGGAAGCTACTTAAAAAAAATGATCAGATGAATCAGGAAAAGTGAATATTCTAAGATGACTTTATCTTTGTTCTTTAGTGTTTGGACCATTGTTAGAAACATGAAAAGCGCAGATGTTTCTGCTGCGTGTCTGTGATGTCCTCATTTGTATCCTAGTGAGTCAGGGCTATCAAGAATCTTTGTTGCTTCTTAAGTGATACTGGCACAGACTGATGCAATAAGACCGTTGGCACTCAGCTGCCGCTTCTTCTATACATTCCCACCATTGCGGTGTACATGTTTCCTTTTTTCATGCTATCTTAACAAATTGACCTAAGTCAACCTAAACTCCTTAAAGATTGACTCATTTTAGATTTCAAACAACCTTTTGTGACAACTTCAATGAGATGCATAAATGAAATAATGAAAAGCAATTAATTAAGTGCCAATGGAACCAATCATCATCATCATCATCATCATCATCATCATCATCATCATCATCATCATCATCATCATCATCATCATCATCATCATCATCATCAACAACAACCTTTTAACGTCCGTCGTTGGACATAGACCTTCCCCAAGTCAGACCTCTCTATCATGGGCGTCGCGGATCCAATATTTTTCGAGCTTGTCCAGTTCGTCACGACATCTTATACAGTTTCACATATCATTCTCTGAGGATCCACATTGTGAGTAGTGGTGTCCAGCGGTTGTCTGACATTCTTGCAACATGACCAGCCCATTGCCATTTGAGTTTTGTAATATTTTCACTGATATTTCTGACCCCTGTTTTTCTTTTTAATATATGTGCTGTCTTGAGATCTCACCATGCGATGTTAAGCATGATTCTCTCTCGTGCACGTTGCATGGTTCTCAGTTTAAGGATGATTAGTATAACAGGGATTTTTATTTGATGAATATGACTCTTCCCCCTTCCAACACATCATGGACCAGCGTGGCAAGTTGAGGCCCATCACCCCCCTCCATGTCATACACTTACTTGGGGAAGGCCTGTGCACAACAATGGAACATAAGGCCGATAAAAAAATGATGTTGGTCGTGTTTCTTATTTGTCGATGTTTCTTATTTATCGATGAAATAAAAAAATGTTTCCACAGAGTATGATTGAGAAAACTATTGCACTTCATAAAAATACAATCCCTTCATTAAATTCTCTCATCTGGTGTTGAGACTCTTGATCTCCATAAAAATAAATTTTATTTTATAATAATCAAGCGAATTATTTACTTTTTCAGTGACAAAAAACTTCCTTCTATCATTAAAGGTATCTGCGAACTGGCCAGTGGGGTGGGTGTGCCCCTTTTCTACGGGACCAAAGCTTTTGATTTTAAGGGAATTTTTTCTTTTTTACTCTCAATAATTTTTACTCTTATTTTCCCTTTATTATCTCCTGCTTTCTTTCTCTCTCTCTCTTGGTATTACTTTTTGTTCCTTTCTTTTTTTAGTATTATCTTTTGTTTCTTTCTTCTTAATATTCTTTCTTTTTTCTCTTTTAGTATTACCTGTTCTTAGTATTTCTTTCTTTCTTAGTATTACTTTTTCTTTCTTTTTCAAATTCTCTCTTTCTATATTATTTTCCCCACTGTCTTTTCTTTCACTTCAACTTCTTCCTCACGGTCGCCCGCACTCTTCTCCTCAACATTCTTCTCCTCACTTCCATCTCTCCCTCTGTCTCTCTCTCTCTCTCTGTCACCCCCCCCCCCCCCACCCAAACAAACTGAGCAACAGGAGCGAAAGCCTTTTTTCTGAATTGGCTTTTTTAATTAACGTCCTAATGACTGCTGCTTCTCTCAAGGAAGCTTCATGACGTATGAAGTTTTAAATAATTACGACACTTGTCTATATGATTATCGCTAAAGACGAATAATTATAAAAAAGTAATCTGACTTTAATTCTTGCAAATGCCACAGGAAAAGTAAATTCTCAATAAAAAAAAGCAACCACCCCCTCAAACTAGAAAGCACCCAGAAAGCCAACGCCGTACACTAACTAAAAGCTGAATGAAAATAAAATATTTAAAAAATCAAGAAAGAGATGTACAAATATTGAGTTACTTATTTAAATTTAGCCTTTTTATTAACTATTCGTTTTTAACCACTTTTCCTGCAGAATCATAAAAGTATCTCTCAACTGAAAATAGATTCCAGGATCGAACCCCCAAATTTAATAACTTCTTTCGTAGTCTATGGCCCTTCCACAAAATTTTATTGAAATTCATTGAGAACTTTTGGAAATATCGTTTGGACTGGCAGACGGAGAGGCGGACACGAGTGAATACATATACCTCTTTGAACCTCTTTGGCAGAGGCAAAAACAACTTCTAATTCCTTATAGGAAACTCACGACTGTAGATTTTCTGGAAGTCGTGGTTTATGTAGAATCGCGTATGTTTACGTCAGTTAATCAAAGTCAATAAGTGAATTGACAGATATCAGCGGTTGTTAGCGAAATTTCCAATTATTCTTGGTTGAAACCTGTTGAAATTCTATGGATAACAGTTGAGTTTTGCTTCAGTTCTTTTAAGAGGCTTAAGTTTCGGGTTAGCTTTTTAATACGCAACATCGAAAACTTCCTTAAATTAATATAATTTTAATACAGACCATGAAGTCGAAATTAAAACATGAGATCGAGTGTTTAATATTGATATTAATGATAATAATAATATTCAAAATATAGAAAGGATTTTGGTAGAGAAACTAAACTACAACCCTAGGAACTAAATACATTATTATCAATATAAGTATATGTGAAAGTATAATCTATCATCTGTGATTATTATCCTGAATATGTTTAAGGATTGCAAACGATGTTGGAAGATTTTGCAATATGGATGTAATAAAAGGCGCTTAAATGGAACAAAGCAAAAGATATGAAGCCAATTTCACATTTATTCACACAAACATAAAATATCCGTAAAATTATTTTAAACGAAATAAAAAGAGTTTAATAGTCTGTCTAGCTCAGCAGATGCTCAGGCCATGCAAAGCCTTTTGGAGCAAACAAGAGATGTTAATTGGTTTCTAGTTCAGCATTCAGGACATATTTCGTACGGTGATGCTTTGTGTCAGAAAGTTAATAAAATTGACAAAAAATTATAACGTATAACTAGAATGAGTTTAGCTGAGAGGAGTTCTTTCAACAACTGTTTTGATTGCCTTTGTTCTCTTGCAATAACACTAAACTCGTTGCTGATCATCAAAATAACCTTTTATTCGACCATTTTCAAAATCAACAATCCTTTTGAAACTCAAGTTACTGCGAGTTTTTAAAAACTATTCTGCCGTAGTCATACCATTTTGAGAATCATCTGTTTTTCTTGTGAGATAGAGGATTGTATGATTATTGCATCAGCCAAAAGACAATTCTTTGCACAGGAAATATATCTTTGAACTGCAAAATGGCACCCATAAATGAACGCAAGAGGTTTTTCTAAACAAGCATTAATTAACCCTAGTGAGCAACTATAGTTGGGTGGTCCGCATTTTAGGGGTACCTTGGCTCTCTCTATATATATAGCTACAATGCACCGTTTCGGCTAATTTGAGGGTATAAACAGAATGAGAATTCTAGTAGTATATAGATAGTGAGGGAGTGCCGTTCCCCCTCCTAAACGTTGTCCCTACGCGTTCCCACAACACTACACCACTATTCATGTATCAAATTATTATTATTATTATGATAATAATAGCGGCCTGATATAAAAATGTTGGCCTTTCGTCATATTCCTTTATATTCAGATCTTAAAGACGCGTGTTATAAAGCAGCCTTTTGGATACTTGCTGTCTACTGGGGTCTGTACATTCGTATACTTCGAGAAATATTTAGCGAGTTATTGACAATTGAGTGAAAGCAGATTGCTAACTTAAATTAATTTTCGTGAAAATCCCATTGAAATTTGGTATTCCTCATTCCCAAATGATATTTCAATGAACATCTTTTTTTTCAAGGGCACAACTGACAAACTTAAATAAACCATGGTCAATTGTCGGGAATTCGTTCTAGGTTGTTTTATGCATTCCCTTAATGTCAGTTATGAAATAAATAGAAAGTAAAGAGAAGAAAAATAAGTAAGTTCAATAGATCGCATCAGCCGGTCTAACCAGCCAGTCTTTTTGTATTTTTTTAAAAGGGCAAACTGAAAGTAGGTGGAAGTTGTCGGTTAGAAATAGTAGCTGAAAATTACAAAAGAGATATTTTTGTATTTATGAGGGAAAATATTAATCTTTTCTTCTGGCGATGTTAAGAGACAGCAATTGAATATGAATAAACGAGAAATGTTTTTTTAACCGCTTGTTCTATTTCTTACTATTTTATCCTCATAGAAAGTAAATAATGATATGAAAGACTTATTTGAAAGAATGGAAGGTAAGTAAATACAGAAAAGAAAGTACAAGGATATATCTGGTATTAGGGCGTAACTTCCACTATACAAAACTTGTAAATAGTATGCACGTATCCATGCACACATAGAAATCTAGCGGTTCCCATTATCGTGTGTACAAAATCCGCTACAAAGGTTCATGGGCTCCTCAACTATATGCAAACGAAGGAATAAGCTTTATCTGTTTACAATATTTTTAAGCAGTCGCTTCGGGTGCAAATCAAAAAGCATATGGAATCCATTTTAAACTTTTTCGAAATTTCACTTCCAATTTCATCGTTTACATTGTGAAAATGAGAGTAAATTTCATTATTTTCTTTTTAAAAAAAATCTTGACCAAATTTCATTCCGCTGCTGGTTTTATGCTGGTTTAATTTATCAGCGAAATGTCCCATGCGTGCATTGGTTTATTTTTGCTATTCGACATTAGAATCCAGGCGGTGCAGAGTGGCCGAACGGTTAACGGTACGGAGAATGGGATCGGCGAATCAAGTTCAAACACTGACTGAGACAGTTTGCGTTCTCTTCATGGGAAAGGCATGAATCCAACTCTGGGGAAGGCATGAATCCATCAGCTGTGAGTAAATAGTAAAGCAGACTGGACTCACTAGCTATAGTTGGCAATCAGTCTAAGCGACGGACAACTCTGATTCTAAACCACCCTGAAGAAGGATAGGATTCGACACACTCCACTGGGTTACGCTCGAGGACACATGACTAAGCCAGGTAAACACGCCATTGAAGAACACCGATTTACCCGACAAGTCAACATGGAAAAGTATTTCATATGAAAGAAATTTAATTTTTGCCTCATGTGAAAACAAAACGCTTCTCTTTTCAATGAAGAAATGATAAAATATCATTTATTTCCGAAAGTATCCACCTACTTCTCCTCACCTCTACTGCCAAAGAAAAAGAAACCACACTCTGTTATTATTCATTTTTCGACTCGTATTATATATGAGTGGCCGCGCATGATAAGAGCTCTATGAATCGTAATGCAAAGTGTCCAAGCTTCAAAATAAAAAAAAACTGAACATTGTAGCTCTAAAAATAACGAAAATATCAACTGTTTAAGAATGGTTCGTTGGGCACTTATCGTGCGCGGCCACACATATATTCAATTGCTTTTTATCGCGACTCTCAGATCGTTATTCTACGGCCGTTTGTTAGCAACGCAGATTAGAACTCGCATCTCTTTTCCTCGGAAAGCCTGTAAACATAACAGCTGCTTTATCGATTAGGCCACCGAGCCTTCCGGTTGTAGTCATTCAAATCTAACCATCCCTATCTTCCTCGAACGCCTTATACGTCATCATCTTTATTCACATGCACTAATAGTATTGGTAGTAGAAAGAATTTTATTTTGAATTTCTATGATGAAGCATTGTTGATTATTATTAATTTTTAGATTAGTATTTCTTTCATCTTATTTCAGCGGCCTTTTATTGCAACTTCTCAGATCGTCATTATTCACCTGGAGCTTTCCCTAACTGATATGTCCCCTCAAATATCGACTGCTGGAAAGCGACATTATTTTCTGGGGATGAAGCTTAATGAGAAACTTTTATTTATGCCACCGTAGGAATCGGTATGATCTCCGATCATTATTAAGTGACATTGGGCCACACGTTGACAAAGTAAATGCTCCACTCATGTTTTATGGATGTGACACTCAACGAGGAGCTGACACACTAAATTGAGGATTAAAATCTTTTGAAAGAGAAACTCGCAAAAGGTTTCAACGAAACAAAAGCAAGTGGCACGTGTCAATGAAACTACAGAACTCTTTTATGATTTAGTTTCCGAGATGAAATATCTAGGAAACTAAATCATAAAATAGTTAATGACATTTCACTTATTTATCTAAAAACATCTGCTGGGTTTTATTTATTTATTTTGCTATCACTAAGAATCAGTGTGTGTGTGTGTGTGTATCACTAAGAATCAGTGTGTGTGTGTGTGTATTTATACATGTGCATGTAAGTGGGATGGTGGGCGAATAAGAAACAGTATTCTATTCATATAGTGAACTTATGGATTGGCACTTCTGCACCAGAATCACAGTATCAGTGTGCTCTGCC
>VCCN01005374.1:1918144-1930044 GCA_006491835.1 Architeuthis dux | reverse complement strand
GAGAGAGAGAGAGATTAATAACGTGTTTGCAGAGATTTATAGACACTGAGAGGAAAGTTTACTTTCTAATTTTAAACTGAAGTTTTTTTTTCCCTTTTGACTTTCAACATTTAGAATTTTCTAATGGTCAACCCCTTTGTAGAAAAGAAAATATTTTTTAAGAAATAGTCCAGTTAAAAATGAATTCATTTATAGATCAGGAATACAATTTGAAAACGTTTCTTTTTTAATATAAATCACTGGTAAAGATTCTGTGATGGTTCTTCTTTAGCCTTTCAATTAATAATTTCTTGAAAACAAATCGACCTCAAGGACTCCCAATTATAAAAAAAATAATCATATGCAGGCAATGTGTTCTAAGTACTTAATACATATCATGTTGGCGTTATATATTATGTGCTTCAATTGTTAGCTTTAGTAGCATGATACAAAGATGAATGGAAGCAACGAAGCTTGAAAAGCAATAGAAATCAATATATTTTTCTGAGTCATACGATAGTGCACCCAACACAAACAGCTTTACAACGAGATAATAAAGGGCCAAGTCCTCGTGAAAAAAACTCTGCCGTCAGACGTCGTGTCAAATTAATATTCACAATGGAATAAGGTAGGTACCGTCCTCGATTCACACCCTCTCTGTTCCGATCTTTTAGAGATACGAAAAAAATGTTCAAATGATAAAGCCGTGGATTTTAATAGCTACAGTTATTATTATTATACGCTAAGTTTGGCTTAGTTTCGCCCATGGGCACAAGCAGCCCCACACACCCCGAATGAAATTGTATAAGGTGGTGCAAAGCTCCCACCACCCCCTGTCATATATACTGCATAAACACCCTCGTCTTTTAGCCATTCTGTTTTCATAACCCTTTTAGCACACCATACTATATTGACCCACCGGTAAACGATAGAGTCGACATATTCTATTAATGATCGTATTGACTTAAAAGGTTTCGATACACAGGCTCTACTCAAGAAACTCTCGGGCCCCCTTCCTTGGCCACCCAGACCCTCTTTGTCCCGCGGGGCTCCGACTGCACCCCCTCTCAGAGGCCCTGGTCACAAATTTGAGACACCTAGAGAAGACCGAACTCACTACTCAGTAGAAATGAACTGTGAGACCAACTTTCTAACCATTGCCCCATAGCGAGGTGCCTTGTAATTGCTAACCAGTGTCAATCCCGAAAACACATTTAAAACCTTTCGAACTAACTTTAAAAAATGACATGAACGTCTTTGATGAAACTTTGTAGAATCTATTACATAAGCCGAAGACTCTGTATATTGAAGAAAGACAATAACAACATTAGCTGCTAGATAGGTAGAAACATCATCTACAAGTCAAGAATAAATACACAAAATGTGTAGTTGTTGAAACTGAAACCACTTCGGTATCGAAGATTTTACTCGTAGTGACTGATCATTTCATTTGAGATTTTGGTTTGACGCCGGTAATTCTTTCTCCCACTCTAAATGAGAAATGTGCAGAGGAACCTTACTAACCAATCACTCTTGTACCACTAAACACTATCCATTTGCAAGTAGTAATTGTAAATACAGGAATACTTTGATAACATTATAAAATAATATTTATAGCATTATTTTATTGTGAAAAGGTGCGGTTTTGATAAGTGCGGGTTTTGATGTAGTATGGTTATGGTATTGCTGTACAAATTAATGAAACTAAGTATAAACTGAAAAAAACCCACACACATTAAATTATAATAATACCCTGAACAGTGCGATTTGGGACAGTACGGACAATTTTGGAATGAATTAATCGCACTAAGCAAGGTACACCTGTACTTTTTCCAATAGATGATCACAAGTAGAGGTGTATAGAGCCGGTGTATTTAGTTAAAAGATCAGTGATGAGCTATGCCACTAACCACGTGCTTCACTAATAATAAATACAACACAAAAACAATTTCACGAGTACAAAAAAAGCATATTCTCAAGTAAAGGGTATTTTCTTGGATTTGACAACAAACTTCGTCACATTGCGATTATTCACATAGAGTCCTAATGAATGAAACAATATAAGTAAGCAAAAAAAAAAAAGAACGTCAAATTGAGTTGTTTACCTTTATAATCAGAAGGTATGAGTAGAGGGTTGTCCACTTCCTCGTATGTTTTCGTGGTCGAACTGATGCCCAAGCTTCGAGCGAGAACTTTGCGTTCGTGTCTTTTACTGAAGAGCAGAAGGGGTTGGGAAATGTCGAAATTATTGCTTCGTGCCCGAATTGTTTCCATGGCGCATTTAACCACAACTGGTAATTCGAATTTGCTCAGAACGTCCGGCAAACTATAAGTGTCAGGTAACCACGTTATTTTCGGGAATTCCACCTCTGGTATTCCATGGTCCCCCATATCGATCGATTCGGTTTTCGTGTGAGACAACATTTGTACACCTTTCTCGGCAGGACCGTTCAAATGAAGATCACTCGAGCGACGCATAACAGCGTTTTTTGTCTTTTTTTTCCGAAAAATACTAATTTTGATTTTTTTTTTTCAAGATTTTTTTTCAACCTTCAGGGTTACATATTGTTGCTGGCAGTGGCAATTCAATTCAAAGAAAGATTGATTACCTTTTGAAAAATACAGTCGACTTTCACACAAAAATTCCCCAAAATATTCTCTGGTAAAATCAATTAAAAAAACATAAAGCGGGCAGAGAATAAAATCACAAAGGTTCCTGTGCTTTTTAAAAAATATATATATATTGTAAATTTATTTTTATCAACTTTGGTCACTTCTTAACCAAACTTTTACAACAGCTGAAACATTTTTTTCTTTTTTTTTTCAAGTTTCTTCCTTTTTCTCGAAAACTTTGTTTATAACGTAAACCTTTTATAAAACATCACGTACAATCCGAATTGTCGCCGGTTTAATTGTGAGATGAATTTTATCAGGATGGTTGTCGCCAGATGAAGAAGTCAAAAGTTGTTTTTATAAACAATTGATCCTGATAGCAGACGTCTCTTGTCGAAATGGAATTAGAGAAAGGCCGTGTCGACTGCCGTGCGTATGTCAGCGTACTGGTCTCTGAGTTGACTCGCCACCAATAGTAGGCATATCCTCCCCAGGACTACGTCATCCTGTGTGTTGAAAAGGGAAGGGAGAGAGAAAGTGAGAAGACAAGTCTTAGCAGACCGAAGCTACAGACCAAACAACCCAGTCTGTATTCACACAGACCAACCAAGTGAGGGGAGGGGGGCGGGAGAGAAAGAAAATTTGTTGCTTGAGTGACAGTTTGTACTTTTGATAGTCTTAAGTGGCATTCAGCTATAAAAAAAAGCCACACACATTAAAAGAGTTCATCATTTACATGAACATGGCATAAATATGAATACAATAGAACAGTTGAAATGTTATTGTTAAAAATAAAACACAACAACAATTTCAACAATCACCCATATCCAAACAAACACACACACACACACACACACACACACACACACACACACACACACACACACGTAAAATATCAGTTCAACTGATCTAAAACTAGAGTGTGGGAATATACTTTTGTCATTGTGGGTAGGTAATATCAGATTTTGTCATTTTCGGTCATCTATACTTCTGTTGTCCCAGGAGGCGCTCGTTAATTTAAGCGGGCTTTCATCGCCTATGGGTAAGATAAGCAGACTCAACACCTGCTAGACCTTTCAACTGAGTTGACTGGTGACAGACACCCGCTGTAGACAAATTAACTTTTCACTATATTTTAAGTAAAAAGTAAGTAATACTTTTTCAAAATTCAGTTAAGTAATCTTTAAGTTAAGATTCTTAATAATAAAAGAGTTAAAATGTTTCTGCCAGCAGACATCAATCATGGCGTAGTCGAAGTAATTTTGGGTGACAAAAATTGACATGACAAAATATTTAATTAAGAGCAGTTTAAACCTGCCTTAAGTATGCAAAAGTAATTCTTTTTTTTTCCGACTAATTTTATTTTTTTTAAATTTTGTAGTTTCCAAATTCTTGGACGTGCTTCATCAAATTTCTATCAACTTTTTCAGATGTTTTAAACACATTAACTCTGTCACCACTGAGTTATCTCATTGTATGGATATATTTAGAAAAGGAAATTACCTTTAAATATATCCCGCTTTAACCATTAAGAAAAAACATTCTGAGTAATACGGCAGACAGTGATATGTTACGTGTACTGTTCTTAATTAAATATTTTGTCATGTCAATTTTTGTCACCCACAACTACGCCATGATAGATGTCTGCTGCAGAAACATTTTATTATTAAGAATCTTCCAAAAATAAAGTAGCCGTTATAGATGTAGTATTCAACGAAAATTAATTAATTAAATAAGATTACTTAACTAGATTTTGAAAAAATATTACTTACTTTTTACTTAAAATATAGTGAAAAGTCTACAGCGTGTGTCTGTCACCAGTCAACTCAGTTGAAAGGTCTAGCAGGTGTTGAGTCTGCTTTTCTTACCCATAGGTGATGAAAGCCTGCTTAAATTAACGAGCGCCTTATGGGACAACAGAAGTATAGATGACCGAAAATGACAAAATCTGATATTACCTACCCACAATGACAAAAGTATGTTCCCACACTCTAGTTTTAGATCAGTTGAACTGATATTTCACATCTTTTTGTCTGTGTGTGTGTGTGTGTGTGTGTGTGTGTGCATCAAAGAGAGACAAACAATGTATGTGTGTGTGTGTGTGTGTGTGGATATGGGTGATTGTTGAAATTGTTGTGTTTTATTTTTAACAATAAAATGACAACTGTTCTATTGTATTCATATATTCGATAAATTCATTTTATGGTAAAATAAAGTGTATCTTTGAATTCCCCATGTCTGCAAACCATGATCTAGCCTTTTAAAGTACTCAGATATGTCAATTGGGAGACGAGATATGAAATTCTGTTTTTGTGGTGTGTGCTGGCGGCCTTTTTGTTTTATGCAAATGAGGTAGTTCATCCCAATCTTTTTTTCTTGGAAACATCTTTTTTCTCAAAGAGGACATCCTAAGGAACATTTTGGTACCTTACTCATAGGATCCTGGGGGGGGGGGATAATATAATGAGGCTTAGTCTGGGTCTTGGCCATTAAATAATTGGCAGGTAATAACTGTAGACATCAGGAAATATCAGGTGCTTCTCCTTTCAATAAAATAGAACAATATTGTGCTGCCATCAGCCTATAATTAGCCTATGAAACAGGCGAAGGTTTGCAAAACCCCAAATACTTCTGTGAAATTATTAATTAATTCATTCATTCGCCCCTCTCTCCACCCCCACCCCCTTCAGACGTATATGCATGTATATGCTTGCTTAGTCTGTGGTGCAAGAACATTTTATAACTTCATCTAAAACAAGTAGAAAATATAATAGAACATACTAATACTAACATTTGTAAGAACGATAAAAAGAATAAAGAAAAAACTAATGAAACAACAAAGTTGAAAAATACAAATAGTTACGTAGTAAAATATCTGCAGAATAATATAGCAAGAACATTAAGATAGCAATAATGATGTTAATAACAATAACAAAACGATATGGGTAATGAATAACAGCAAGAAACCAGAAACCACAACCACAACCACCAAAACTATGTCAAAGCGAAAATAGACACAGCCCAGAAAAACAGCAAATGTCGCCTTTGTGAAGAAAAAGATGAGACGGTAAACCACATCATCAGTGAATGCAGTTAAGCTGACTCAAAAGGAATATAAAAATAGACACGACAGAGTAAAGGACAGTTATACACTGGAATCTGTGTAAACGACTTGGCTTCCACCATGTAAACACATGGTATCAGCACAAAGCAGATGCTGTCGTAGACAATAAAAGGAATAATATACTTTGGGGCTGAGATTCAGGCCGACCACCCCATCCAGGCGAAAAGACCGGATTTGATAGTCATAAACAAGGAAACGAGGGCCTGCCAATTCGTAGATGTGGCTGTGTCAGTGGACCACAGAAAGCGAAAAATTGGAAAGATACAAGGACCTTTCCCGGGAGAAAAGGAAAGTGTGGAACATGAAGGTTTGGGTCGTGCCTATAATATTTGCCGCACTTTCACAATTCGAGGAAGAGTTGTGACTGTCCGGACTACGGTGTTGCTGGAATCTGCGAGGATACTGAGAAAAGTGCTGGAGAGTTGAGGGGACTTGCTGTCACTCAATCTCCAGCGATAAACATCTAGTGTGAACATACTACTGCATAATGTCACTCATAATCAGAGATTAAATCTTCAGTCATATAATAAGTGAATGTAGCAAAGTAGCTCAGAAGTTGTATAAAAATGTACTTGATTGTATAGGACAGTTGATCCATTGGGATTTGTGCAAACGACTTGGATTTGACTATGTAGGTAGACCAATGGTATATGCACAAATTAGGGACTTTGAAATCCAAACGGATTGCTCAACCAAGGCCAAGAGACTAAACCAAGTCATCTAGAAGAACATAAAGATAAAGAATGTCGCCGTTGCAGCAGACCACAGAGTGAAACAACAGAAAAGTAGCAATAATTCAGTAATAATGATACCCATCGTTGTAATATCAACAGTAAGAATCAGAAGGAGTTACTCAACCATTGACCATCTCCATTCGGTGAATCAACTAAAAGAGAAAACAGCCGAATACAAAATGCCACTCGCTATAGCATGTGTCGACTTCAAGAATGCCTTCGACTCAGTGGAAACCCCCAGGGTCATAGAGGCAATCATACAACAAGTAGTAGACCCCATATATGTCAGAGTTCTACAATATATCTACCGACTCAGTAGTTCCTTTATCAGTCTTCATAAAGACTCTGATCCCTTTCAGCTCGAAAAAGGAGTAAGACAAAGAGATATCAGCTCACCTAAACTCTTCACAGCTTGCCTCGAAATGATCTTCCGGAAGAAAGTAGACCACTACATCTACCTAAGGCAACGAATCTCCATGAAATCCTCAAAAGAAGAAGAAATCAAACAAAGCATCATCCTAGGTTGGCAGGCTTTCGGTAGAGCAAGCCCAACATTCAAGAACAAAAAGACCCCACTAGTTTTTAAAAGAAGGGTCTACAACCAATGCATCCTCCCAAGTCACCTATGGAGCTGAAACATGGAACCTAACAAAAAGAATCATGCAACGTGCACAAGAGCGGATCATGCTTAACATCACATGGGGAGACCACTAGCATGGGCACAGTATATTAGGGAAAAAACAGGAGTCAGAGATATCATAAAATCCATTAGAAAACTCAAATGGCAATGAACAATGTCAGACAACCGCTGAACATGACGACTCACAACATGGATCCCCAGAGATCATATGCAGAATTGCGGCCGGCAGAAAATAAGATGGCCTGACGACTTAGTGAGATTCGGGAGATATTGGCCCCTGGCGAATCTTGGAGATGGTCTATGTCCAACGGCGGAGGATAAAAGGCTGATGATGACTGAGTGAAACTATAGGAGAGTGAAAAGCTATAAAAAAAGCTAAACCTTGTCAGAAAACTGGAAAATTGTGGAATATGAAGGTGATAGTTGTACCCATCATTATTGGAACACTTGGAACGGATACTTAACTATCACGAAGTATTTTTCCATATATGCATTCATCACATTCACTTTCTAATCACTTGGTTTTGAGAGTTAAACCAAGAATATTACGCAAGAAGAACCAAATGTTTTGCAATCATATAACAGGGCATGCATATAGTCATGTTTTGTTGTTCTGAATACTAAATCTTTGAAAAATGTTTTTTTTAGTAGAATTAAATTGTTAAATGGAAGGAAAGCAAGTTTTCTTTTTCTATCCCACTAAAATCTTGTTCAGAATCGATCAAGGAGATTGAAAAGTGAACTCACATTGCTATATGGAAGAGATTCCAAACTAGTTAGTTAATTTGGGCTTCCTCCCTGCTCAAAATCCATAATAGCCCCTGCAATCTTAGGCAATAAAACACAGATTTTGTGCTTGTTCAAATACTTATGAGCGGTACTCCGTAGAAAGTAATGCTCATAAGTATTTGAACAAACTGTTGTCAAACTCCAGGACAAAGTCAGAGTTAACTTTACTTTCCAATGTAACAAGAACAAGAACAAGAACAATCCTCACCAACAAAAAGGAGTAAACCAATATGTAAAATACCCATTCCCCATCTCTGATTTGAATTCATGACCAAGTGATCGCTAGCGTGGTGTGTTACCACCTGTGCTAAACTGACAATACTTGCATAATTTATAGTAGAATTACGTAAGGAAGTAGAAGTAGAAGCAGATTTTGACTCTGAAGCAGCCAGGCTTGTTTTCATTTATTTTCATTGATACTTTTACAAAAATATCATACAAGGGCAAAATTGGTGCGTAAGGAAGGTGCTGGTCTTCTCTATCTTTAACTTAGCTAACCCAATCATTCTTAATTGTTTCCTTCACCACAACACAGCATTTATTTCAAACATCTCTTTAACATCACAATCACTAAAAGAATTACCATTAAAATTCTAACTAATCCCATATTCGGGGGGGGGGGGATTAGAAAATGATTATTATGTACAGTTTTAAAAAGATCCCCAATGATTCAATGATATGTATTTTTTTTTTAAATATTAGTATTGTGCAAGCAACTAGGCAAGAAACGGAGTTTGTATTTCTTTTTCCACATCATTTTTCGGCCGGTCAACTTACTCTTCTGCCATGTTAGATTATTGGGGGAACTCATACTAATATTTTTTTAAAATAAAATTCAAAACCTGGAGAAAAATGATGAGGAAGAAAATGTAAATGTATCAATGAAAATAAATGAAAACAGTTTGTTTGTTCAAATACTTACGAGCATTACTTTCTATAGGATACCGCTCATAAGTATTTGAACAAGCACAACATCTGTTTTTATTGTCTAAGGTGTTATTATGGATTTTGATCAGGGATGATCCAAATTAACTTACTAGTGGTAACTCTTCCAATTAACAATGTGAGTTCATTTTTTCAATCTCCTTGATCGATTCTGAACAAGATTTTAGAAGGATAGATAAAGAAAACTTGCCTTTTTTTCATTTAACAATTTAATTATATTTAAAAAATTTCTTTTAAAAGATTTAGCATTCAGAAAACATGACAAAATGCATGCCTTGTTATGTTGATTGCAAAACATTTGGTCCTTCTTGCGTAATGTTTTTGTTTTTAACTCTCAAAACCAAGCGATTAGAAGCAAAATGTCTATTTGTTCAAATACTTATGACAGGTACTATAGTCTATAAACTTTTTACAGCTTCCAGTACTAACGATTTTACTATGAAAAACAAAAATCAAAAATAACCTACATCTCAGAGCAGCTATCTGATCACATGTTCGGTAGAATCTGCAATAGGGTTGCTAAATTTTAAGAAAAGGATGAAAAACGGAAAGCCAACCTTTTGATTTATGGCACAGATGTTTTTATTTTTTGTTTTAAGTGTTTTGACATAAAAATAATTATTATTATTAGCCTTTACCGGTTTCAGCTTGTGTTTTTGAAAAGACACTGAGAGTTTCTGCTATTCTTACCTTTTTTTATAGTGTGTATTCGGATAGTTCCGCCCAGTGTCCTTGGATGGTCATCATAATGTACTGTCCGTAATTTGATATCTGTGTTTGAAGGATGTATAGATAATATCATCAAATTTTGAGCGAATGATCATGTAGCTGGAGAACAAAGACTTGGTTTCATCCAATGAACAAATCATCTAAAATCAACATGGAAACAGAATGCACCCAGTAAAAGTTCGAGCAAAGTAGTAATAACCTAAGGGTAAGGTTAGGTAATAAGAGGGTAGGAAGAGAGAGAACATAAAAGAAAGCTAGGTAATCTAATAAGAATGTAGGAAGAGAGAGGACAGAAAAGAAAGGTAGGTAGTTTAATAAGAGGGTAGAAAAGGAGACGGGAGTAAAGAAGGTTAGGTAGTTTAATAAGACAGCGAAAAGAATGTTAGGTAGTGGATAGGAAGATCTTTTGCATATGAAACTAATCCAGGTTTGTATAACATTTAGATAAAAATATAGACTTGCAACGAAAATTGGAAGGGATAAGGGAGAGAATGAGAATATACAAGCAAAAAGTGAGAGAAGAGCAGAAGCATGAGATAATGGATAATCTCAGTTGTCAACGCCCGTGGAATTTCCGATGGTTCAGTTAGTCGCAATAAATATAAATACCATAAAATATGTATAAATATCTTTCTATCGTCCTTCTTCAGGTGTAAAATCCGAGTGTGATGGGGTACGCACACACTCCGAGGTCTGCTAAGTAAGGTTGGCCCTACTCGAGACCTCAAACTGGTGAACAACTGTGTTTACGTCATCCCCTGTAAATGTGGTATTATCTATACCGAAGAAACGTCCCTCGCCCCCCCCCGGTCAGATTTGATGAACACAAAAAAGCCATAATCAAGGGCGAGATAGAAAAATCGGCTATGGTCGACCACATCTGGAGAGAGGAAGGCGGCCATCTTCCTCTCTGGATTATTGACAGAGAACGATGTTGGAAGCAGAGAAAAATCAAAGAAGCAGCTCACATCAAAATGTTGACTAACTGCATTAGTCAGACAAGTGCGGAGTTCAACCCGATGTGGCTTCTGCTTCTCAACAGACCTAAACCCGACAAGACAAAGACATAGAAACACTCGGGCCCTGCGTTATAAGGGTTACCCCCTTAAAAATAAAAACTTCTGTTTACCCCATCACACTTGGATTTTACACCGAAGGCCGAAGAATGGATCGGCCGAAACGTCGTGTTTACAACACAAACAACAAGAAGGAGTTCAATTGTCCGAAGAACCATTTGAATATTAATGACTCTTCTCAAAACTATAGAAAATATCCGTATAAATATCTTTATAGAATTTGATAGAAGTTTAAGCATTTTTCGAATGGGGTCTGTAATATTCAAGACCTTATGTAGTGTTAATAGAATTTGGTTTTTCATTCAGAAAATTCACGTATATCATCTGTCGGCAGAAACGCCCTAAGTTCATTGTATTTATGTATTATTCATGCTATGACAGCTCCGGCTTTTTGGGTGAAGTCAGTAAAAATATTGTTGTTGTAATGTGGAAACACTCAAATGCTTTCTTTTTTTTTTTATTCGTGATAGCATGTTAGAAAATTACGATGACAGATGTTTTTTCTTAGTCAGATTTATTTTAGCAAGTGTCAAGTTTAAAATGAGGCAGTGTTTTTCTAGCATTTACATAAAATAAAAAATATATTTAACTTTTTTGTGAGCGACCATATTTAAAATATTCTATTCCATTGCATCCTTCTAACAATAAACAATAGATCTTACTGACGGTTGGACCATTTAAACTTCTTGTTCGCTTTTAAACATAAACAATTTTAATTAATATCTGGAAATGTTTGATTAATGCTATTATGACATTTTTTTTCGAATGGAACGGGTAAACAGCTTTAAGAATTATTTATTTTAGAGAAAAATATTTTGTTAACAGAATTGTGTGAATTTTTCGTAACCAAGTCCCGTACAGAAAATAATGATACATTTTTAGTATTTCTTCCGCAGGTATAGACACTTTTATCTACCATTAAATTAAGTCTTTAAAAAATAAATCTTTTACAGTTAGCTATCTTTACCACATACTTTTGAATAATTATTAGTATTTATTTCGTAGTGTAGACCCCTTTATCCTTTTTTTTAATGTAACATTCTAGATTTATTTTACAATACAACCAACAAATTAATGTAATAATGTATACGAATTATGTTCATATAATTATATGAAATTCAAAGAATGGATAATTTGATATGCGACAGAATATGATAATTATAAGGACATTTATTAACTGGGAACCCATATCAGCCCGGCACCGGTGTTAGTGATTGATAAACGACTGCCCTAGATCGTATAAATAAATAAAGAAATGAGCGCTGTGCGGG
>VCCN01005374.1:1893830-1906654 GCA_006491835.1 Architeuthis dux | reverse complement strand
GACAATCCCTGAAACGTTCACTCACTGCAAGGATATAAATGATATAAGTAGATGTAAGCAAATCTCATCGCCTCCTACTGAAGAACAAAACTGGCATGAATTTTAAAGAGAAACAAACTTGAAAATGTGTTATCCAGTGTTTTTGAAAATCTTTGTCTCAATTTTTAGCGCATAAATTCTCTGAAAGTGATTACATTTTTCAAAAATATTTAATACCATCAAAGTACATTGTTCAATTTCTTTAGTGTGTATTTCAACATCATTAAATGGACGGCTACTCCATCAGTCTCCCGCTTTTCTTCAACCATTTTCTGCACTAACAAATTAAATGTTTTTGGCGGTGAGAAAAGAATCGATGATTAATTTTTTACCTAAACATTTCTTTTAGCAAGTTTTGGCACTCAATCTGTATGTTGTGCATTGAACATGAAGGCAGAAAATGGGGATTGTCAGTGGTCTGGAATTAATGCAAGTGTTTCTGACAGAATAGTTATGTATAATTTCAAAGTACACAATGTTAAAAGTCGTTTTATTACAATTTTTAAAAGCTGTATTGTATTTCAGCACAAAATCGGGAAGGATTAAGTCCTACTCTAGCGTCAGCCATAAATGATGTTGGCGAAATAATACATAAACGGTTCAATAAGCATCGAGGGTCTTTAAACAAAGAATCATCATCATTATCATCATTTTAACGTCCCTCGTTGGACACAGACCTATCCCAAGATTCGCCAGATTTCTTGCCGATAACTCCTGAACCTGTCAAAGTCGTCACGCCATTTTATTTTCTGCCGGCAACAATTTCGCATATGATCTCTAGGGATCCATGTTGTGAGTCTTGATGTCCAGCGGTTGTCTGACATTCTTGCACCATGATCTGCCCATTGCCATTTGTGTTTTCTAATGGATTCTATGATATCTTTGACGCCTGCTTTTTCTCTAATATACTGTGTTGTCTTGTAATCTCTCCATGTGGTGTTAAGCATGATCCTCTCTTGGGCACGTTGCACAGTTCTTAGTTTGAGAGCCAATCATTTTGTTAGGTTCCATGTTTCAGCTCCATAGGTGACTATATGCGATTTGAATGAAGAAAGCAAGAGAGTAGGTCTTCACATGAACTTCAGTAAAACCAGTGTCGTGTGCAACAAATGTGTTGAGGACAAAAACACAAAGATCAAAATCGAAAATGCAGAGTTAAAAAAAAGTAGACTACTATATCTACCTGGGACAACGAATCTCCATGAAATCCTCAAAAGAAGAAGAAATCAAACGAAGAATCACCCTAAGTTGGCAGACAAAGGAACATACACAACGAAAACACATTATGACTTGCTCATTTAATGAGTAAAGGAAACAACGTCTTTGTCCCCGTGGCGCTTATTCCAGGCTTTAATCTTTGCTGCTGCGTGATGCTTGTGATAATAGCTCAATGGTAAAGAACTGAACGAACGACCATACAATTTTCAGATTATATACTGAAAAAAGAACAATGCACATTGAACTTTAGAGAGTTTAACTTGTGATATCAAGTGTTGCGCTGGAGAGACTAATTGCTTCTCTTTCAATAATAAGAAAGAACATTCCGATCCCAAGCCATATACGACGAATGTTCTGTCAGTCGAATTATTATAAACCTTTTTATGAACTTTGTGGATTTTTAAAAATTTCAAAGAAAAGTGAAGAAAACCGGTTGCTAGATTTATGTCTATAAAACTTTAAAAGGAAACTAGCAACTTATACGTTATAATTGCACAATCTGCGATATTGAAGAATCATATAAAATAGCTGAAACCGTGTAATTTCCACGGGTGTTGATAACTAAGATTATCCATTCTCTCATACCTCTGCTCTCCCCCCCTTTGGCTGTATCTTCTCATTCCTTCCCTTATCCCTTCCAATCTTCCTCGCCTGTCCATGTTTTCATGTAAATGCTATACAAACACGGATTAGTTTCATGTGCGGAAATCTACCCTCTCAGTAAACTACATCACTTTTCTTCCCAGTCTCTTCCTATCCTCTTATTAAACTATCTAACTTTCTTTTATGTCCTCTCTCTTCCTACCCTCTTACCAAACCACCTAACTTTCTTTTCTGCCCTCTCTCTTCCTAACCTCTTATTAAACTACCTAACTTTCTGTTATGCCCTCTCTCTTCCTAGCCTCTTAATAAACTACCTAACCTTCTTTTGTCCTCTCTCTTCCTACCCTCTTACCAAACCACCTAACTTTCTTTTCTGTCCTCTCTCTTCCCAACCTCTTATTAAATTACCTAACCTTTCTCATAGGTCATTATTTGGACGCAGGAAGGAACATGCAGAATAATATCACAGAAGATACTGGGTAGGGAGCCAACATGATATATTCCCATAAAGCATTTTAAAAGTATTTATTAGCTGTTAAAGTGAAAATAAAATAACTCTTGAATGTATTATTTGAGAGTTTCTAGTAGGCTGAATATATGAGTCTCACTCTCAACCAAGAGAATCTATTGTAACAGAAAACTATGCAATTAAATTAATATAATTTTATTTTGAATATATTATTAGATAAAGCATTGCCAATTATCATTAATTTTTGCCTAGTATTTCTTTCATCATATTTCTGATGCTTTTTATTGCACCGAGTCCGCTCGGATGGTGTAATGGTTAACACGTCTGACTCTACACGCAGAAGGTCCTGGGTTCGATTCCCGGTATGAGCGAAGAGTGAAAACTTTTCATTGGGACAAATCTCCTTGTGCACTCAACAGCTAATTGAGAACACTCTAAGCTGTGTGGTCAGGGTGGAGGTATCCCTTCGGTGGACTTGCAAGGATCACTAAGCTGATGCATGCAACAGAAACCGGGTCTTCGTTACAGGGTGTATACTCCATTGGGAGTTGTCTCTTAAGAGACGGATGCTTTACTTACTTTTACTTAGGTCATCATTAGCAAGCAACACGGATCGGAAATAAAGAATAAGCCTCTGGTGAGATTTAAACTCGCATCCCTTTTCATTGGGAAGTCTACCTGTTTGGGGCAGCTGCCTTATCAATTAGACCACGAAGACTAACGGTTACAGAAGCACAAATCTAACCATATAGCTATAGTATTATTATTATTATGAATGCATTATTAGATGAAGCTTTGTCAATTATTATTCATTTTTAGCATTTCTTTCATTTTTATTTTTTTGGCTCGTTTTCGACGCTCCCAGGCCATCATTCTACGATCGTTAGCAAAGGCTACTAAATCACACATTGCATGCATAGACAATATTAGATGTAAAACAACCAATAATATGTCTATTCGGTCTATTCATATCTATTCATATCTACTTTGAAGGTTGTGAACGCAGCGAAAAGTCCACTTTGAAGATCACAAGAAATAAATCTTCAATGTCCACAGCTTCGCGTTCTTTTGCATATTTTAGTGATGACAACACACACGCACACGCACAAACACACACATACACACACACACACACACACGCACGCGCACGCGCTTGCAAAACACTAAATTAGCTTTTATTATCTAATAAAACTTTGCCTTATTTTTAGAATTAAATAAACTTTAATGTGAGGGGCGAGCCGAATTCAAACTCCGGTTGCACGATCAGCGTTCATTCTGCACTAATGCCCACTAAGGCATGCCCCCCCCCCACACACACACGCCATAAGAGTCTGGCAACGGACAGAGTAGGGAATGTGTTCCCGAATGTGTTCCCGAAAGGCGCCGGTGAAGCTTCGACGGGCCTAGCAAGCTGGAAGTAGATTATTATAAATAATAAATAAACATGAAATATCCCCGCGACACCCTCGATGGATGATTTACTTTAGTTATAAACTTTGATACTATTTTATATAGTTTTGAAATAATTAATCTATTTGTTCGGATTCCACTCTGAAAGTCCCCACTACACTAAATAATTATAGCTGTAATAGCTATTATTTAGCTCACCGTATTTTTGTTTGCTAAATTAATGTAAATAAAAAGTTTCGTCAACTCGGCTATCGAGATAATAAACGAGATAATAATAGAGTTAGATTTAGCAGTAAAGGCTTATGGTTAGTTAGTCAGACAGGAAAAAAGCCAGTTTGTGTTTGGGGCTTTTAACCCTTTTTCTATTTACATTTATTTAGCAAACAAAAATACGGTGAGTTGTAATAGCTATAATTATTTAGTGCGGTACGGACTAACGAAAAAGATCCAAATGTTTCTGGCGGTAAGGAAAAAAACCTGATTATCAAGTTTTTTTTTATCTAAAATATCTTTTAGCAAGTTTCGGCTTTCAATCTGTATGTTGTGCATTGAATATGAAGGGAGAAAAGGTGGATCGTCAGGAATGAATTCAATGTTTCTGACTGATTGGGTATGTATAATTCAGAGAACAAAATGTGAAAAGTCTTTTTATTACTATTTTAAAGAGCTGTATTTTATTTCAACAAGAATCGAGAAGGATGAAGTCCCACTCTAACGCCAGGCACCCATTTATTCTGCAATCCGGCCATCTTGTGGATATCCTCCAGTCCGATCACCCCCCTTCTTAGTTTTAGAGTTCTATCTGCACAGGAAAAACCAACTGATACATTTATTTAAAATTATTTTCTTTGCTACATATCAAAACATCACACGCATTTTAAGAATATATTCAGTGATTTACCAAGCATGTGTATGTATGTGCGTATTTGTGTTAATGTTATGTGAACCACTTCTGTAATACTAAATAATGCATATATGTATATATATACACATGCGTGCGCACGCACACACAAACACAAACACACATAGGCAGACAGATATCTGTGGAATTCCTAAATTATTTTGTCAGACTGAAATAGGCAGGCCAGTCCCTAATTGTTTGTAAGGAAAACTCCTACGTGCATTTCTTGCTTTTGTTCAAAATACATCAATTCATGTCTTTTTTTAACGCTATTAAGTTGGTGTGAGTTGTATGATGCTCCCTACTGCCCGAGGCAAATATCTAGTATCCCTTCACACACGCAAACAAGAAAACAGTCAGAAAAGGATTTAAGTGACGTCACTACGCACAACACTCACCTTGTCCACTCATTCTCTCTCTCCCCCCTCTCTCTTTACCTGCTTGTCTGTCTGTCTGTCTTTGAGGGCTTTATATGTTAAAGTGAAGCATAGATCCGACACAGGTGAACGTGCCATCTGGTTAAACAGGGCAGTGGAATGCTAGCTTGGAAGACAGTCGGCATATGGTGAATGTTTACACCTGTAATAATATGCCGGACAAGAAATGTTTTGAGAAAAGAAAAGGAAATACAATCAACTATTCAACGATGGAATAACACACAAAAATATCTGTTTCATATAACAACAGGCCCGTGGTGTTAATTGATTATGTGGAAATTCGCATCACTCAAAATCCTTACTGAGGTAAAACCCCTTATAACCGAACAGTAGATCATCTTTGCTAGGTTAGAGATATTTCTCAAAATATTTTGTTGTTGACGTCTTGTATAATCCTAGTGTTTTTTTAAAAATATTTCTTTATTACTATTGTAGCAGCTATTTTATCTTTTCATAGAAAAAATAAGTTTGCATAGTAAAAAACGTAACTTTAGAAAAGGCTGATTTTATAATTAAATTGTGGAATTTCTATTGTCTTGTATTAATCATTATCGGTTTTAGAATGTCTGATCTTCTATAATTGTAGATACTCTTTTTGCAATCCTGTGGAAATACAATATAAATAAAAACCTTACTGTAGATATTGTAAGGTTTTATAAAGCGAACAAGACAACATTTTAAACATTCTCGTTTTCATTTGGCTATGAACTTAATCAACCATGTTGAATCGTAAGAAATTTACTTTGGACACGCTCGACTCGCCAAATCGAGTTGTGAGAATGAGATGGAACCACAATGCTCTAACAATTCTAGAGATTCTATCAGAGACAGAGCTTCCCTTGATCGCCCAAGTCGCCGATACAGAGGAGATATCACACGTGGATAAAAGCTTTGACTGGAGACAACCCTTATTAATGTACAAACAACAATCGGAAGTGAAGGTTTACGCGCAATTACTTAACGATTCTGGGAGCATCAATGGATGGGAATTTGCCGAGAGTCCACAAATCACGATCGTCCCTGTAGACTATCAAGGTAAGTAACACCTCACTATTCTATTTAGGAAGACATGAAATATTGACTTCTCTGTTTCTGTAATTCAGGGGTTCCCAAACTTTTTCGTTAAGCGTACTCGTTCATCCTTTCCGACAGTATTGGCATACCCCTTGGGAAGAATATAGTTTAAAATGAATTGACACCATAAAACAGACAATAGACATTTTGTATTTGTTAGTGATTTCATTTCATTTAATGTTACATTTTAATGCGATGGATGTGCTTGTCTCTTTCCAATAAGTAACTAAATTCTAGGTTCAGTTTCAGAGACACACACCCGCATATCATTCTCAATTGAGAATCTTATACGAACTTTGGTTTATACTGAAAAAAAAGCACACCAAGAGCGTCGAAAGAAATCGAAAGAAGTCGAACGAGCGCTGATATACGTGCACACCAGAAATGTTTGATTTTACGGAATGATCCTTTGGATTTACGCATTGTTGCCAATTGTATGTCACGACACACGAATTGCATTTAGTTGGTTGGAATTACTTTGAAATTCAAGTATATTTACAAACCTTGCGTACTCCCGTAATTTCTCATGTGTGCCCCTAGGGGTACGCGTACCCCAGTGTGAGAACCCCTGATGTACGCGAGCCTATGTTTGTAAGGCAATGCAAGTCAACAAGTAGCTCAATATAGTTTAACTTTTACAGGAAACGGCCATGGTTTTGTCTTGACCCAATTCTGTCTGTTCTGATCTGAGAACATTTTTAGCAGTTTCCGTCTTTTTCTGTCTTCGGCCTTGGATCTCAGGCTCACTTCCTTATTCGGATTTGCAATTACAGGAAACGATTTTGTAAGAGCATAGATATTTATCTTATGATAGTGGACCTATTTTCTTTCTTTGCATTGTACTGAGATAAAACGAATATATAGCAGAACTTTATTTTAAGAGAAAGTAGTCAGCTAAAAGACGTTTGACCGACTTTTATTGCCCAAATTAGCGGATACAGACTGTGACATAAAGCATGCTTAGTTATACGTGAGAAAAAATTGACATCCGCTCACATAATAATCTGCGTACGTCTTAAACAAATGATAACTGACAAATAAATTGTTCTTACCTCTTTTTGAATAACTTATAAAACCAATATACAACATCATTGCTTCAAGCAGCATGGCATATCTGCATAAGAATTTATTATACAGATTTAAAAAATAAATCTAAAAACTGATGATTCGGTATTCAATACTTCTGTATAATAATATGTCTGAGGTCAAATTGACGTTTTCCAACGCAAATCCTTCTTTTAGCAAGTTGTCGCGCATAAGAAAGAAGATATATTTCTTTTCGTATTACATTCAGGATATGTTTATATATCAGACTGGAAATAATATCCTGGTAATATATGCACACTTACTCTTCACCTTCTTTTTTAACACGCTGTAAGTGTGTGAGAGCGCATGTGTACGTAATCTATTCATACATCCAATATATTGAACTCTAACTGCAGTTGATATTTTCATACAACACATTTTTTGTTCATAGATGTGCACAAACCGGGTGATAGAATGAGATATTTAAAATTAGCCATATTCAGTTTCTTGTATCATGCATGTGGAATATTTTATAACAATAAAGCTTCTTAGTGATTTCAAGTCACATAAACGTAAGCAAAAGCATGCAGATACCTGCTGTAGAGTGATGGTTACATTAAGCAAGCCATTGTTAGTAAGTTTGATCCTAACAGTGACCAACTCTTATGCCCTTGTGCCAAAATAAGCTAAGCTCAGTAAAGTATTTACATAAAATATAAGCCGTATAAGCAGATTGATAGTTAGCCTCTCGCAGCAGCTGCAACATCAGCAGCAGCCAGTAATAATAATTTCAATATCATAATCATAATCGTTTGCCCTCAGCAACCTTGTGAACAATGTTATTATTAAAATATTATTATTATTATTATCAAAATAGTATTTCTACAAGATGCAACTCGGGTAGCTTTATTCCCTTTATTTGGGTACATGAATTCTTTTTATAAGTGAATACAGAAATACATATTTTTAAGTTGCTTTATTTTTAGATCATGAATCGAAAGATCAACTAAGTTTCTTCATTTGGTAGTTTTTAGTTTTTCGAATGTTTATAGCTTTAAATGTTGCGCATATGCAGAAAGACTGACTGCATATATCATTATATGGAAAGAAAACTGATCTAGAAACTCGTGCATAGCCCCAACTAATCTTGTTTATATATGATTAGTTAAAAAGAAATATTTTTACAAGATTTACGATAGTAATGGCTGATTACAATTACTGCTGTTTGAATTTGCACATAGGGTTTCCTTTCTCCCCCACATTTTCAAAGAAAATCTGACATGTATTTATACATGACAAAAGTCAGATAACTTTGACCGAAATGTATAAATAAACAAACGAAGGAAGTTTCAGGAACTCAACTTTACACTGATTCTATAAAATCTCATATATATATATATATATATATATATAGTCAATCAAGCCTATTAGACCCCAATAGCGAGGGAAAAAAGTAAATATACAAAAAAAAAAAAAAAAAAAAAAATCTTTTTGGTAAATAAAAAAATGCGTATATTACCCACGTGTGTCCTTCTCACGGAAACGAAAAGATGTGTTTAAAACAACCCTCTTCTTCCCGCGTCACGTCGAGGGACTTTTAGAAGACGAATGGCATATACCATATTAATTAAAACTTAATGTACATTTAAATTCGAAGGTTCATGTGTGTGTGTGTGTGTGATAAAGTCAGCTGCTGAACATCTGTGGATGTAGATCATAGATTGTAAAAATGACTAAAGGACTAAAACAAAACAATGTGCTGGTAAGACATTAAAAAAAGCAACTCGCTCAAAATCTCTCAGTGTCCAATCTTTACTCAGTTATTGGGGCCTAAGAAATTCGAGAGAGACATCCTGGAAGATGAGGTACAATAGTCAACATTTCTTAACGAGAAAGAGTTTTAAATTTCGAATCACAGCAAAGAATCATTTAAAGTGGTGGTTATTTTTGTAATGGATAACATCAAGGTGTTTCACTAATAGATAACTGCATTGCAATGTTTGCTGTGTTGCCCGAGGTAGTTGCGTATTTTCCATCGGCATCAGTGGCCAGTGTTCCAGCCCAGGTAGAAAGTCAGCATTTCGAATGATGAGTTTCAAGGAAAGCAGACTCTCCCCAGTTGGAAATTAGCTTAAGGATAATAAATACGGAATTTTTTTTTTGCATTTTTAAAACTTTACTTCTGAGTTTGATGCAAACACATAGTTATGGGGTAGATGCCTGTATTAAGTGGAATACATGCTTTAGTACAAGTGGGGTACATGCTTTGGTCTAAGTGGGGTACATGCTTTTACCAAGTAGGGTACATGCCTTAGTATATATAGGGTACATGTCTTGGTACGAGTGGGGTAAATGTCTTTACCAAGTGGATGATATTAATTCACTATTTTCAGGCTATTTCTCACCGTCTTTACGAAATATTTCATTGTTTAAAACTTTAATTGTGGTTAGCAAGTTAGTCTCGCAGATGATTACTACTGTGGCCTTGTTCCAGACTAAGCTCAGCATAGTAAATACCTTTTCAACTTTGCAGACACCACACCTTTTACAAATTTACTAGACTGACCCTATGTAAGAAGATCCTTATATCTTGGTTATCCTTCTCCGAAGTAAATGAGTAGTGACGAGTAGAACTGGGAACAGCTCTTAGACCTCTTAGCCGGCATTTCTGAGCTCCAACCACTATGCTACTCCTGCATACAAAGTAGGATTCACCAATAATGAAAAATATCCACTTCGGGTATACGTAATCGCTTCCGCACACATATACGCACATGCGCACAAAAGCTCTTGGGGTAAGAAAACATGACACAAGATTTGAAAAGTGTGAGTTGTCAAGAGAACTTAGAGCGGACAAGCCTGTTGCAGCTGCCTCTGAACAAGATGGTGACGCATGTCATTCGCTAAATAGTCTGCTGGTAGCACAGCGTGTTCTTTTTATTCATTAATTTTGCATGTGACGTGAATATGCTGTTAATACAATTACTTTACAACCTCTTGATGTTGTTTTTCCATCTCTGGGCTCGCGTTGATTATATAAACAAGTGTTCAAACCAAACAACAAGTGAGCTTTGAATCGCCAACTCGATTATCTGTAGACGAAGAACTAGAATCAGCCTCTTCGTTCAAAAGGCCTTAGATCAGTGATTCTGAACATGGGGCACACGCCCCACAATAGTGCAATTTGAATATATGGGGGGGGGGGTAGAATTCGGGTGTGAAGATCGAAACGCGTTCGGTGGCTCAAAACTGAGTCGTGTTAAGGTCTAACTGGTTAATTCCCGATTATACAATATTATTAATTCCTTACTAGTTTTACTATAGATTCCATAGTATATAATGCTTAACTCATTAACTGTGTGAGGTATAAATGCAGCGATGAGGTAACTGCGCGGTTGTTACTACATTTCAAACAATAAAGAAATGACACAAATTTCATTAAATGTCCTAAAGTTCATTTACCAGTATTTTTACACAGAATTGGCCACATGATATATAATTAAATTATAATGATTTTAATAGTAAGGGGGACATCAACCTTTTTGAACTGTCGATGTGGGGCATGGGGTAAATAAGGTTAAGATCCACTGCCTTAGATCAAGCATTTATACTCATCGTTTGTTGAGGTTGTTTCTAGCACAGAGCTAATGTTAGACCCACCTGACGGCCCTGTGGTCATTATTCTCACTCTGTTGTGCCTGTATATTATGTGATAGTAGCGTTAGTAAAATAGGCCGGAGGCCAGCAGGGTTTAGCCGGCACCCCCACCCATCCCCGGATCCTATGAATAGAGTAGCAAAAGTAATTCATTCATTGGTATTTCAGCATTTTACAAGGAAATTACAAGTATACCAAGGCCAATGTCTATGGATTGTAGATTTAATTCTTGAAAGATATATATATATATATTTTTACATACATACTTAGACACACAGTTACAAATAGGTGGACAGTTGTGTGCCGGTCTACACGGCTGGGGGAATCCATGGTAACAAACACCTGTACTGTCTTATAACTTCCCCGAAACAGGTCAACGGAAAGACAGTTGATGATCCCCTATATAAATTGTGAACTATAGCGGTTAATTATATTATAACATTTACAGGAATAGTAGTAAATTCGAAATTAACAAACCAAATGTCTTTCTTTTTTATGTTAAGGTAGGTCAAGGAAAAGTTGGAGAATCTAATGTAGGAAAATACGGAATATGCCAAAGAAATGAGAAAGGTGACATGCTAGTAAATTTCTGAGAGAGATACGGTTTACAGATAACTAATACATTCTTTCAAAAACGGGAAGGTCGAAAGTGGACTTGGAAATGCCCAAATGGCACAACAAAAAACGAAACCGACTTCATACCAACTGACAAGATAAATAACATTAAAGATGTTACCGTTATAAACAAAGTAGACATAGGAAGCGATCATAGAATAGTAGCGTGCAGAACTAAATTTAACTTTAAAGCTGAAAGGAATAAAATGATTCTTAAGAAGAAGATATGTACAAAACGATAGAGATAGAGAACATTAGCAACATCAGAGTAGCGATAGAGAACAGACTCCAGGCCTTGTGGAATACCGACAGTGACATAGAAGAAAAGAGTAATAGTCTGACAAATATAATTAAGGAAGCAGCGGAGATGGTAGGCAATACAAATGTAGACAATAATACAGGGAAATAATCTAAATCAACATTAAAACTAATCAAACAGAAACAATATGGAGATAGAAACTAAAGAGGACGAAAAAACAGAACTTGACAAATTAATAAATAAAAGAACAAGAAAAAAACAGAAAGAAAAACACGAAAAGGATAGTAGAGGCTATCAACAAGGGGGGAATTTAAAACACGTCCGATCCGCAGACCATACCGGCAAACAACAGATGCTTGCACTGAAGGATAAAAACCAGAAAATTATCAAAAGTAGGGACAAATTGGCAAAAGTAACGGAAGAATACTATGATAATTTGTACGCCTCCAATATAGAAATAGCACAAACTAAAAATCCTATAAATACTAGTGATATCCTAGACATAACAGTAGACAAAGTAGTGTTTACATTACGAAATATGAAACTCGGGAAAGCCCCAGGCGAGGATGGCATAACGACAGACCTTCTTGAAGAACTTTTGTCTAGGAATAGTAATCCTACGCCACAAGAAAGGAGACAAGCACGACCTCGGCAACTACCGCCCGATTACACTACTACCTAACATCTATAAACTATTCCCCAAAATACACACAAACAGATTAGGCACTCTAGACGAATCAACCACGCGAGCAGGCAGGCTTCAGGAGTGGTTGCTCAACAAAAGATCACATACATGCAATAAATCAACTAATCGAAACGTCCTTAGAATACAATAAACCACTCTGTTTGGCCTTTGTAGATTATGAGAAAGCATTTGACTCGATAGAACACACGGCAGTCTTCAGCACAATTCGAGAACAAGGCATTGACGAGAATTACATACAAATTATCCAAAACATATACGAAAATGGCACTGCAATAATTAGATTACATAAAGATACAAACAAGATAAAGATAGCAAAGTGAGTAAGACAGGGGGATACAATATGAGGTAGATTATCCACAGCGAGCCTCGAAAGCATCGTCCGGAAAACTGACTGGGAGGGAATGGGAATA
>VCCN01005374.1:1874456-1884939 GCA_006491835.1 Architeuthis dux | reverse complement strand
TTTCCCTAGCGTGATTTGAAATCACGACCAAGTGATTGGTAGTCTGCACTCTTACCGACTGAGCCAAACTGACAAGTATTTCTTATCTGCGAATTTATGTATTATATATACAATAGAAAAGTTGCAGTAATCATCATCAGTCGGAATAGGAGTGGAGTTTGACCCTACTGCAGCCAGGCTTGTACTTATATTGTCTGGGGGTGCTTTAAAGCTTATTTTAAGAATTTCTTTATTATTAAGTGCAATATGCCAGCATTGACTTCATCTAGATATTTATTTAGTCTAAACTGCGAGTCAATATTAGAAACCTGGGAAACATATTTACGAATATATGTATACCTATGTTGATTCTGTGCAAAAAGAATCAAGGAGCTATTGTAATTCAAAATTGCGTTTTCGAGATTTTAGAAAAAATAGAACGCAGCAGGAAGTGTGACTTTTCTGAATATGGACTCAGTTCTAAAAATTGTTCAGTCATTTACATGCTTACACCGGGTTAAAAGTCACTGTGTCACGCGTCAAGTATAATCAAAGGTTTATATGATTGAACATGTTTTATACACCACAAGTCTAAAATTAACAGGCTTCAACATTCACTTATTTATTTATTGATATCTTCGGATGCATGCATTCCGCTGATAACTAGAACACAACTTTAAATAGTTAGATCTAAAATCTAAAGAAAACAAAAACTAGAGAGAAAAACGAGCACAAACGGAAGAGAGCGAATCTTATGATAACCCTGGACTTCCGGATAACCTTTTCCTCTCCAACATGTCCATTGAGTAAATCCTGTTTATAAATTAGAGGAAAAGCAAATGCGGGAGACAGAAAAAGTGTGTGAAATGACTGAAAGAGATCAAAAAGTAGAATAGAGAGAGAGAGAGAGAGGGAGAGAGAGAGAGAGAGGGGGAGGGAGAGCTAGCTTACAAAGGACTGAGAGACATCAATAAGAGAAGAAATGGTGAAAAAGACAAAATAACTGAAATGAAAGAGAGAGAGAGAGAGTGAGTGAGTGAGTGAGTGAGAGAGAGAGAGAGAGAGAGAGAGAGAGAGAGAGCACACCAACCGCCTCATTTCTCTTCATTTCACCCCATCTCATTGGCTTTTTCAGGTGGATATGTTTCGTGTTTTCAACAATAGACAGATTTGGAAATGAGTACACCATCGTAATTGCTAACAGTTCTCAATAACTAATGCTTATTTTGCTGTGGAATTGTTAGGTTTTCTTTTTTAAATCCATCGTGACATTTCAGACATTATATACAAAATGTCGTAAAAACAAAAACACAAGACTGGCTGCTGCAGGGTGAAACTCCACTCCAATTTCTATTCTAACTGAAGATGATTATTGCAATGTTTGTATTGTATATATGATAAATAAAAAATTATAACATAGATTTTCGTAGGTTTGTACTTTTGGCTTAGTCGGTAAGAGAGCCGCCTACCGATCACTTGGTCGTGATTTCAAATCACGGTAGGGAAATGTTAATTCTCTATATCTGTTTGACGTGACGGGATAGACACACAGTGAAGAGTTTACTCCCCTAAATCTGGTGAGGATTGTTCTTATTCTTGTTTATCTTGTTACGGGGGGAAAACAAAGTCAAACTTGGACTGGAGTTTGAGAAAAATATCAACAAAAATAACAATCGTAGAAACTGAGAAGTTATCTGATTAATTGAGAGAGAGAGAGAGAGAGAGAGAGAGAGAGAGAGAGAGAGAGAGAGAGAGAGAGAGAGAGAGACGGGTGTGAATTCATACGTATTTAATTGACTGTGTCTGAAAAGCACTTTTTCGTTAAGTGATTGAAATTGCAGATAAAAGCAGATTAATGTATTTGTCAAAGCTATTGTTGCTAAACTAAAGCTAATATTAAAAAAACCGACGTCTATTGTTATAGCTTTGTACAATTGTCGATTCATTACTTCACAACTTATAAATAAGCCTCTCCTTTTCGTTGTCATTATTGAAAGCAAAATTCTTTGTATGATCGTTTTATATTGAGCGAATTTTCATGCTTACAAAGGTTATTGTTTATAGCAATGACCATAACTTAAACCCAGTCAATAACACTGAATGCTGTGGCGTAGCTTGGCTCCTTGAGAGGCCCCCTCATTCAGTGAGATTTTATGGAAAAGGGAAATTTACAATAAATAGATATGCACTATCACTTAATTGGTGAAAAACAACCCCAAGGGCTGAATTATTTTTATGCAATTCATGTTTGTACAAAATATCCTTGTTATTGTATAATGTCAGTAGAAATGCAGTAGGTTAACTATAAGCTGTTGGGGCTCGGGGGCGTTTTCAAATAGCCCCCCTCCTCTGATTGAATGCATTAGGGGGAAATTAGCTGCTTCTACAATGGACAAAAAAAGGCTATAAATGTTCTTCTATCTTAATTGGCTATCTTGACATTGAAGCCAATAAAATTAGTTTTAATGGATGAAAAAAAGATTAAACCTTAATCCACCTGACACAGGATAATGACGCATCCAGGCAAAATTATTTACTGAGCGTATGAATGAATAAAGGATCACCAAAAAGGATATAAAGTTGTAACAAAAGCATACCGATCGGCTGGGGGAGGGGGAGACATGTCTTTTTTCAGGAACTAGAAAGCACACAGAGAGCGCATACCTCCGCCATTGTCACTAAAAACCTGAACAATCAGGTTTACAGACCACATGACAAAAGCTTGCAATACTTATTCATCAGAGACATCCATTCGAACCTTGATTCCGTTCAACACTTGATTATTTCCATTAGGCTGAGTAACTTTGTCCTTATCCGAAAAATCAAAACATTGTCCTAGCTTGCAATGTTAATAAAATCGAAAAGAATTCCAGGATCCGTCCCCAAATTTAATTTTTTATTCCTAGGCCCCATGGCCTACCATTCCACAAAATGATGTTGAAACAAACAAACAGAGAGACAAACATGGGTGAATAGCTAACCTCTGTCCAATATCGTTGGCAGAGGCAACAAATGTGATGAACAGCTGAGCGGACATTTACGCTAAAGAAAGAAATTTAAATGTATTCAATTATAATAATTATAATAATTAAACTTTGGGAAAAGAATCTTCTACAAATCCTCTTTATTACGTTATGTGTTTTCGGTGTAAGTTGTTCGCCTTTGATTATGGGTTTTTTATGTTCCTCGAGTCTGACCTTGAGAGGCTTACTAGATTCTCCTTTATAATTCTTCCCACTATAAAGGAGAAAGTAGCAGGTCTCTGAAGGTCAAACTCAAGAAACATAAAAAAGTCATAATCAAAGGCAAGATAGAAAAATCTGGGAACGCCGTTGGAAAGTGAGAAAAATCAAAGAAGCAGCATACATCAACATGTCGGCTGGGTGTATAAGTCAGACAAGTGCTCGATGTGGTTTCCGCTACTCAACAGGGACAAGTCCAGGCCTAACAAGGAAAGGAAAACACCCGAATCCTATGTTATAAGCGTTGCTACCACTAAGGAGAAAAAAAGATTCTGTTTACCACCATCACAAACGGATAGTACACCCGGAGAAGGCCGTAGAATGGATCGGCCGAATCGTCGTGTTAACAACACAAAAAACAAGAAGGGGTTCAATCGTCCGAAAAAAAACCTCTTCGAATTCTGGTAGAACTATTTATATAGATTGCTGTTTAAAAAAACATCTTCTCGGGTATTGTTTAGTATGTTTACTGCTATCCTGCTGGTTGCTCACACAAGCTCAACGTAATTTCATTCATTCATAATAAGAAAATAATTTACCCATTCATTATTTTCATGATATTTTATTTGCGATAACAATTATTGCCTAAACTATCTCTCTACAACTATCCGTTTGCAATAGAAATTACATAAATAAGAAGTTGCCCAAGTCGAACAATCAAACTATTCTTTAAAACAATCAATTACAAATGAAAAGCGCTGAGATCCAATTTACGATCGAACGATTTATAGTCTTTCGGAAGATAGCAGAAACATATTTTGCCAAGATCCTTCAGGACATAACCTCAGAGGCCTAGTTGAGGCGGGGGATAGGAGCTATTTGAACACCCCCCCCCCCCAAAAAAAAACAAACAAACTTCATAAATAGTAGTTCCCCCCCCCCCCCACACACACACACATTTTTTCAATTATTGTTGATCCAATGTTTTTATTCATGGATGATTACAATTTCAACTTCTTACATTTTAAAATACAGTGATACAACATAGATTATCGAGCTAAAATAACAGGCTAATTTACATATACATTTCTTGTTGATTTCGCAGTTTTATAAAGTCCAGCCTTCTTTAAGAGACATCACTGAAAATAGGATAATAATTATTTGTTGCATTCCTGTTATTATTGCATTTTTAATTAAGGGTGGTCGTTTTCTTTGTGAATGAAGTGAATAAATACTGACACATACGTGAAATCTCGCTGCATGTGAAACAGTGTCTTCTTCTCAAAACCATTGTATTTCTATTGTTCATCTACAAACAGCGTCTGTGATTATGTGACATTAACTGTCATTTGTTGAATGTCTTAAGGATATCGGATCTTCTTTCGTACGACTCGGTTTTCTTTGTCAGCTTTCTTACGTGAGATTTTGTTTAACCTAATATGGGCAAAATACTTCTGGAGGAGTTACCTTTCAGCTATGCTGCTGTTTAAAAAAATATATTATTTTCACTATTGTCACCTCACCTGAGCTAACGGACATGTCAACAAAACCGTTATTATCTACATCGCATTGAAATGAATGTGTGTTGATAACCGGATGTCGATTATAACGGGGGAAAACCCTGTGACTCTCTTTGCACTTGCGTGTTTAGCGCCATGGTTAAGGCAAAACACTGAACACAGAGAAGTTTTAAAGTTTCATCCTGCTGAGAAATTTAGCATTACCATATGTATTAATTCCCCCAAATTACATTTTTTTTTCTTTCTTTAATATCTAACTGCACATTTCAGATTATGAACAAATACCCCTCTCAGTGGCCTAGCTAGAGATTTGGGGGCCAGGGGCCCCCTCCAACATTTAGTGAACATTTGATGGAAAAGGAAGATTTTCAATAAATAGACATGCACAATCACTTAATTGGTGAAAAGCAACCCCAAAGACTGATTTATTATTTATGAAATTCAAGTATGTACAAATATATCCTTGTTATTGTATAATGACAGTAGAAATGCAATAAGTGAACTATAATTTATAAAGCGGGGTGGGGGCTCCATTTAGGGCCCGGGGGGCGTTTTCAAATAGCCTATGTTGTGTTTGTTGTCATGAAAGTAAAGTTAGAAGCAGTTATTTTTTATTATAGCATTATATTTTTTAATTTATTTATCCACAAATTATAAAATATAAAATTTTAAGTCATTTTTCTTATAGATTCCTGCAATAATTCATCAGACTTACATCCATTACTCACTGTTTTCTTCTATCAATGTTTGTGGACAGTTCGCTTGACTTGTCCTTTCGAATAAAAAGCACATCTATGTTCATCTGAGTAAAATAGATTAGGCGTTGTTATTAGTCTGTAAAGAATCCACACATATAAATATTAGCCATGTGCATTTGTCGTCTGTCACGCTTACGTCATCAGTGATGGCTGGTGACGTAACTTAGTAGAAATAGAATGTTATGTTACGTTAAACTTGATAGATTGTATCTTAATTTTGCCTTTAGATCAGTTTAATCATCAGGAGATATTGAACAAGAAAATGCTGCGCCACATAATGATTTTGATATTTTATAAGTACTTGCAAATTGCAAAATTACTTGATTATCGTCGGCATTTTTTGACGTCTAGGGTAAACTAGTCTACATTATAATAAGCAAAGTGTTCGCATACTCCCGTCTGTCACACTTCCGTCTGTCATACTTTAAAAAATAAAAAGAATTACGTTAAAAGGAATGGGGGTAGAGGAAAGCTTCTGAGAATGAAATCGCAACACAAAGGCTGTGAAGGGGCGAGGACAGGGAGGGCAGGGTAATGGTACTCAGAAGGGTAGGTGGTGAAACATAAAGATAATCGCTAAAGGAGAACGGCTGAACTCTGCCGTCAAGAAAAGAAGAAACATTAGAAAGTAAAATGAGGAGAAATTGAACTCACTTTCGGATGTCTGTGAACAGAAGAGTTGGTTAAGTGCTGGGGGTGGTCGCTTCAGGCAACGCCCATGAATCTTTTCAGATACTACAGTGCATTAGATTTCCACCGTTAGTCGGTAATAGAAAGTGTCTTAGCGCTGCTAGGTTTTGTCCCAATCAATGGGTCCACTGCATTTGTTTACAACGCACCAAGAAGAAAATATTTAAATCAAAGCTAACATAGGACCTTTATCCACCCAGGGTACTTATCAGATCAATTATACCCGACAGACATAATTCAAAGTTAGACACCACCTCATATAACTTTACTTTAAATTGAGCTAGCAGCACTATAATTGCCTTGCCAGTCTAAGGAGCATATTCATACGAACAGCGAAAGTTCGACCAGGCAAGTCAGTTATTCTGTTCTCCTTTTATAATTTTCACTGGGTGAGAGGTCAAACTTGAATTAATCATCTACGAAACTTCTTATACCAAGGTGAAACAAATGAAACGTATAACTAAGAAAACACTTCTGAAAGATTTTGGGACCTCCATCCAAAATCTTTGGGAGAAGCCTTAAAAAAGTGCGTGATAGTTCCTAAAACAACTGTGTTTACAGCACATATATATTGAAATGGATTAGTGCTTAAAATACGAACGCTTCATGACGTCGAGAATTGATAAAGAAAAGAATAATCTAATATTCTGTTTAACTTCACATTACGTCATTAAAGAACGTTCTCAAAATATGTGTCCATTTCGCATTAAGAAGTTGTAAATCGATCACCTCCCCTAAAAACAAAATGGGGATGGGGTTCAAAAAACACTTTCTAAAAACACTTTCTTGGTCTATTGAATATGCATGCCAAATTTGGTTGGGCAGCGCCCATGCTTAGGGGTTTTCTATATCGTGACATATACTGTGACATCTCCTGCTTATATTACACACATTTTTCGACACATTTTATTTCTACAGACCACCAAACATTAAATTAAGTACGGTCAAATCGCATTGGATACACCGGTTCTCGTCTGATCACCGAAGTTAAGCAACGTCGAGTCTGGTCATTACCTAGATGGGTGACCATCTGGGAATACAAGGTGCCGTCAGCAACCGGGGACCAATCCCTGGTCCAGTCAAACCAAAAACTTTTAAAATGGTATTCAGTGTCTTTCTGCTAAATAGTAGGATTGAGGATAAGTGGTTGTCGGGCCAGGGATAGGAGTCGCACGCACGCCTATTCGAAAGGGTAGTAGCGAAAAGAAGGAGGAGCCTTCGGGTCGCCTCCGACTTCAGCCGACCAGACAGCCACTCACTCCATTCCCAGTTGTCGTTCTCAACTATACCGGACACATTGGTTATTTACTAAGCTTAGCTTAATTTGAACCGCGGTCACCGTAGTGCAGCACTCGGTGAGAATCGAACTCATTGCACTAAAGAATTGGCTTGTCAGATGCGCTTGACGCAACAGAAAGTGTCCATACGAATAATTATTACATTATTTGCATATGGACATAAAAACAAGTTTGATAGATCAAATATCAAAGGGAGATAAGCAGGTTACCAATCATCATCTGTGTCCTTTTTATACCATTTTACCAGTATATTTTTGTATTTCCTAATTGTTGTAAAGAGTGCACTATTGATGTATGTATACAATTTTACACATTGTAGTGTTTTCTTTTAATTATTCACGTTTCTTTTCACTGCGGTGGCTCTAAGAATACATTTCCAGAGAAAAGCCTGGTTTACGCCTGTTGGATATTTAGGCAGGTCACATATTTGACCCCCAAAGGTGTTGAAAGTTAAACAGGATTTCGACGACAACAAAGTTATAAACAGGATATCGACTGCAAGGGGTCCATGACCGGAAACAGACATGCCGGGTGTTCAAAGGTCATAAACAGGATATTGACTGAGCCCTGACTGCAGATGGCGGGCTGGAAATTCAGCGTGGACGTTCGAACCCGATAAAAGCGACACAAAAACGCCCTCGGGACCAGAGGCAGAGAGACAGACCGCCTATGCTGGGGGAAGACACAAGGCCAGTTCCCCTGTTGGGAACAGTCTGTCGGCTCTCATTATCTCTCTCCCACTCTTCATTCTCCACCACGACACAATGTATCTTATGAAACAAAAATATATCCTCATATTTTTTAAACCAAGTTTGGAGTCTTCCTTTTTCTCCAAGTTCAGGATTTTCCGACCCGCGGACCAAGAGAGCTATACGACACGCCCAGTTGCTATAACCACTTGGCTACGAAAGCTTCATGTCCAGCATCTCAACGAAAGCTTACTCTTCAGTAGAGTAGAGTGACGGCCTGCGTTGAGTTATGAAAAAACAAAAACAGCTAAACAATTAGGATAAAGGTAAATTAATATAATTGGTTACAATACTTCATCTAATAATAAAAAATATATATAATAAAAGTATTTATATATGTCACAATGGTATTATACACGTGAATTAATCCATATTCAACTCTAGACCAATTTTATTATTGGTAGAATAAATGCTGGCCATAAGCGGTCGTAGATAGGTTTTAGAGAATGACATTATAAGCCTCAAATATAAACTGGGCCTAATCCGTGGCTGCAATAGTTGCGTATTTCCCTATCGGGCCAGAGATAGGTGTTCGAGCCTAGGTAAAAATGATTTCGAAAGCTGATTTCCTTGGCAGGCTCTCGCTACATGGAAGATTAGCATAGCACAATTCTCCTACTCTCATTTCCCCCTAACTGACTTTCTGTCGTACTAAGCTAAGCTTAGTATCAGATTAATACGTTGTTCTCCGAAGGGAAAAGATTCTGTTCTCGATTCGAAGCCAGGATCCAGCCCTTTCTTGCACTCAGGGCATAAATATCTATGACTGGTTAAAACAACCTTTCACTTAACATTCGCATAAACTATTGTGTATTATAATATAAGTATAAGGTTAACAAAGGGGAAGTTGTGTTGTTGCAAAAGGAAAGTAATAATTTCATTGTTTTATGTAAGGTCGTCTTTTGTTTTCGAATTTCTTTAATAAATCTTTGATAATACGGCATTGAGATGAAATACTAACCATTTAGCGATACCCATTTGATGTTAATGGTATAATGGTTAGCACGTCTGCCTCACAAGCAGAAGGTCCTGGGTTCGTATTCCCGGTATGGGCGAAGTGTGTGGAAATCTCTTCATTAGGACAAATTTCCCTGTCCAGCAGCTAATTGAGTACATTCTAAGCTGTGTGATTAGGGTGGAGGTTGGTCATAAATAATGTCACTGGGTTTATACTCCATTGGGAGTTGTCTCTTAAGAGACGGGCAACACTTTACTTGATGTTATTATATATATTAGTTACTACCCGTGAATACATTCAAATTTCTCAAAGATCTTTTTAAAAAGAAACTAACTATATTTATTATATATTAGTTACTACCCGTGAAAACATTCACGGGTAGTAACTAATATATAATAAATATAGTAACATCAAGTAAAGTGTTGCCCGTCTCTTAAGAGACAACTCCCAATGGAGTATAAACCCATATATATAGATAGATAGATAGATATACGCCCACTGCCACCTTTCCAGGGAGGGGCAAAAGGATATATTCCAGGTTATGTGCTGGTGTCAGGTAAAGGACCAAAGAGTGTCTCAGTTGTTACTGTTTGTAGTGACTCATTGATCCCCAGCCTCTATAAGGTTCCAACTTTCAAACCCCCTCATCCTCAGTGAGAAGGCCGGATCTAGGGGAGGACAAATGCCCCGTGTGCACCCCACCACACCCCCGGGGGGGGGCAAACATGCATACTGGAGGCCGTAATGCATTTGGTAAAAATATCTACCCATATTTCTGTGGTGTTCATGCGGTTTCTTCACATTCACTTACTTAAAGACTTAATAGTTCACTACTTCGAAGCTGTTAATAGTATGTGTACGTCTTACCAATTTCATCTGAGGTGTTATTAAAAAAAGTGACTGAATTCGTTTAAGTGGAAGAGTCAATTGTTTTAAATGATGGGTATGGGATATTTTTATCAGTAAAATTGTTACCTTTAAGTTACCTTTTGTTTATTTGTCCATAACAGTGGACACATTGTTACGGACAGAGAAACAAATAGAAAAAGTCACACTGTTCAGTATAAGCATAGATAGATGCTCCCAGTGAACGCTTTTATGCCTGTTGTAAATGGTGACAGTTTCGAGAAATGAAAACTAAAGAAGAAGGAATAAATATAAATAATAATTCTGTGAATTGACAAAAAAACGAACAGAATTTACTAATGTTTGTTAATATTTATTATTGTATAATTTACAATTATGTTTAAAACTCTTTTTGTTGTGTATTTATGTCATGTTCATATTTCTGTATCCATAGAGTCTTGCTAAAAAATATATCATCATCATCATCATCATCATCATCATCA
>VCCN01005374.1:1852815-1870497 GCA_006491835.1 Architeuthis dux | reverse complement strand
ATAGATAGATAGATAGATAGATAGATAGAATAAATTTAAATACTTATATAAAAAGTTGTGCAATAAAATGTGCTTGTTAGGTCAGGAATTAGGATATGGGCTATATTGACAAATGGTAAACAAAATGAATTGTTTTATATAGCTGAAATTGAAAAGTAAGGAATGTTAATAAAATGGGAGTTTTGTTTTGTTAAAATGACGAGCAAAACAATTCTAGATGGAATCCCGATTATGGAATGCTTGTACAGTATTTCTAGAGCTGCACAACCTTTTGACATGAAGTGTAGAAACAAGAGGAAAGGAAAGAAAGAAAGAAAGAAAGAACAAAGATCATAGGAAAGAAGAAAGAATGATGAAATGTAACCAATGGTAACGGTTCGTAGCTTTTGTATATTGTTTGACAGTTTATAATTTTGAGTGACAAGGTTATGAAACAAATCTCACACGTCTTCTTAAAGTGCAGGTTCCCAGGACGTCGCTACGAGTAAAGTCGAATAAAAACGAACATAGTATTTAAAGTCGGACTTCGTTTTTCTCAATGAACCAGTTGACTTTCATATCAGTTCCTTTCAGCAAAGCGACGACACACGAACGAAGAATGAAATTCAAACCATATCCGACCAGCAGCATCACCGAGTGTCGCCTAATTATTGCACCCACCATAATGTAACAGTATTTTTTCAAAGTGACCAGTTTATTTGTATCTAAAGTATATCTAAAGAGATATTTTATGTTTTCAGAAATATGAAATTTGTCGAATGCCTTCAACATTAAACCCATATGAAAATTAAGATCACTTGAGAATCATAGACTTTACAAGTACCACAACTCACTTATGAGACATTCAAATATAAATGACCAAAACGTAGCAAACTGAACAAAAGGCCATTCTCAGAGAAGAGGCCACAGCTTCTGACTATGTGAAATCTGCACTTAAATCATTTCTTATACAATGTCGCCCATAAATGAATACTCGCCTACCACTTTTTTTTAATAGAAAGTTAATTTGTTCTAAATCAAACATAGCAAGATTTTATTATTGCTAGTGAAACACAATCGGATATTATCGTGTATTATTTATGACCAAACTCTACAACATTGAAACTGTTGCCAAAAATATGAATGTGCTGCCGTCCAAAAATGAGTACTCTTCTACGAAAAATATTCGAATTTCAATGCTGTAGAGTTTGGTAATCAATAATACCTGATAATATCCGTTTTGATTGCGTAATGTTCCACTAGAAATAATAAAATCCGGCTATGTTTGGTTTAGAAGTAAATTACAATTCTATAAAAAAAGTGCTAGGGTGTATTCATTTATAGGCGATACTGTATGAACATCGTCTTCTTTCTATTTGACTTGCTCATCCAAACACAACTTCTTCCTCATTCATATTTCTACATAATTACAATCTGGTTCATCAAGCACATACTAATACTTACGATGAATGGGTGTAGCGTTTCTCTTGCTGAAGGTTGTACTCAACTATGATATTTCATTAAAGATATTTTGTTTCAATCATCCACAAATAAAGGCCTGAACTATGATATTTAATCTCTATTTTGAAATGTCATTAGAAATATTTAAATCTTACTCCTACAAGTAAGGATGGTTATGCGACGCATTTTAAACAGTGCCAACTTCCTTGTAATCTCTTATAACCTTGACTACATCCTGCTTCTTGATATGGGTAATTCTCTCGCATTCATTCACTTTAAAACTCCAACATTTCTGTCCCCAGGTTGTAGTTCAGTGGTAGAAGTTGGGAATGATCCGATACTTAAGTCCTATTGACGATTAGTTTAATTTCAACACCACATATTGTGCTGTTAAATTTGTCTGGATCTTAAACCAAGACAAACGTTCTTTTCTGAAAAATAAAACGCGCAATAGAACTTCTCTTAATGTCTTATATCATTAAATGCTTTGTATTCATTGCGTTTGATGTACATAAAAGTAAGATTTCTTTCAACTTGCATGTTTATTTAGCCATACGCTACATGACCTAAGTGTAGTATCTGTTCTTCGAAACCGCCATTCAGTTCAGAGAATCACGGCCCTTCTGGGGTCCTTGTGGCATGCTCGGGTATCGTCCTGGGAGAAGTTGCACAAGATATCTTGGCCAGCTGGTCGGGAGGCGATCACCATTAGCATGCTCAGGATTCGTCCTGAGAAGCTTTTGGGATCTCCACCCCCCTTTATCCCGGTCCTCGTGGCATTTGTCTTAGTGACAGGGATTTGGGATTCTCCCTCCTCAAGTCTCTAGTCACGGTGACATGGGATCCCCCCTCCCCACTACTGAATTCGGCACTAAATGACCCACCAAGGGTCGATGTGCCGTTAAACAAAACAATCAATCAAAAAAGCTACATGACCTCGTGACAGGATATATTGCCCCTCGGTATATGTAATGTGTTGTTACCTTTTCAATTTAGAAATTATTTTTGAAAAATAGGATAAACAACTCCAATAAAAGCCACAGAGTGTAAAGAGCATTAAGCTTTCTTTGAAATCCGGCACTTTTCCACATCCTGATCTCTAGTCCAATCGTCTACCATGTACCGTTCTATTTTTATATCTGACCGCTTATATAAGTTTTGAAATGTTTATTAATATATAGCGGATGTGCCTTTGAGTTCTGTTTGTGTGTTCTCCGATATTGTTATTTAGCTGTACATGATCTCACAAACAAATGGTTTTATATAATGTTTTTAATATGTCGTTTCAGGTTGGGTGGAGATCCTCGGAAGGAGACTGGACGATAGTTATGATTACAGCAACTGCAGTGACACTAGCGACAGTGCTCGTGACAGCACCATTGAATTATGGGATACCCTGGCCAAAGTAATTGCTGCCATGCCTGCACGATTCATATCTGTGCAAGCTTTGAAGGCATATGTTTTGATATCCGAAGATCCAGACCTGCCCTGTTACAACAAGCAATGCATTCCTGCTTTCACCGAATTTCACGTAAGTGTCGAATATTAACATATATAATGGAATGTTGTGAAGAAATAGCCAGCGAGTTTGGCTATGTGTTGCTTTCTAAAATCTACATTCAAGAAAAGACCAATTTTTAAAAAGATGAAGAAGAAAACAGGTTTGGTTAGTAACTATATAGAATCTGTCACGTGACCAATGTATTTTGGTCGCATGCTGTGTTGGGGGTGATCAATTAAAAAATTGGAAAAAAGTTGTGATCAATGAATAAGATAGTTCTCTCGCCTTTTGTTGGGTGGTGATCACAAAAGAAAGTCTGAATTTTCTCAAAACAAACGTGAACACTGCTGGACACAAACTAAGGGACCAATTTAGCATAAACTCACATTGTGAACCACCCACTAAAAACACATTTTAGGGGAAATTTAAAAACAAAAAAAAAGTTTTTTTTAGGCATAAAGAGTAAATGTTTAAATTTATCAGCCTTCTAGATCCATTGGTGCGGCCTGTACGCGCGATACACACATACATAGCCATGCAGCCAGACCAATAAAAAAACTGAAGAAACCTATGTTGATGTCGACTATGTTGACAGTTTTGACTGACGGTTTCTAACGAATAAGATGACTATCATAGTTCCAGTGACTCAATTCCATTACGCTGAATAAATCTGATGTTGTTATCATAATGCAGGATCTGTGTAATATTTGTCTACTGAGCTATGCATATCTTTCTATGATTGGATGATAAATGCACCCCCCCCACACACACACATATGTATGCTGCTCATTCGATGAATGCTACTTTCAAATCTTTTTGAAATGTTACTCTAAAACTACCAGACTGTCTCCCTGAAATTCAAGATATACAATCATATATTCACAAATGTTTCATTTTAAAAGAAACACAATTACAAAATACCCAACAAGTTTCTGCCCATTAATCTTTTGCTCAGCAACTAAAGTTTCCCGGTACACGAATTTGTATGCAAGTTTTTCGAATTAGGACCAATCAACAATTTATGACTTGATTTCATCCACGAAATCAAGCACGGCAAGCACTTTTTAATGACGTTTTTCTCAGCTCAAAGTTTGCATTATTAATATTCATAAAATTTAGGATTTTAAAAAACTCTCAAGAACAATGTTAGGCAGAAATGTTAGGCAGAAATCTTCAATACACACCATTTTGTTTTTATTGGGAATTCTTTTGAAAAACGTCTGGATCGAGACATTTAAGTTTATTAAATGTTCCCAAAGCAATGACTTCAATGATTTTCTTGTAAAATACTCAGTGATGGAAATGGGTTTTGGGAACTAGGTATACGGTAAGACTCGGTTTTTTGGAACTAGGTATACGGTAATGTTTCCATTGGTAGACATTGAACATACAAAAAACCCTGGAAATTGAGAAGTAGGTTATACGCTGTACCCAGCATACCTTCACATTCCCATCCCTGAAAATACTCAATAAATTTAATAAGGATCTTTGGTTCTTTCGGCTTATTCACCCTTAGAGTACACATTTTCTTAAACTTTCAGGTACATACAATGACGTCGTTTAATTAAAGGACATGATTATATACATGGGGTTAAAAATTTAAATTATTTTGTTATTCATTTATTAGAAACAGTATCTGTGGAAATTCCACGGGTGTTCACAACTAAGATTATCCATTAACTCATGCCTCTGCTCATCTTCCACCCTTTTCCTCTATCTTCTCAATCTCTCCCTCATCCTTTCCAATCTTCGTTTCCCATCCATAATTTTATATAAATGTTATACAAATATGGATTAGTTTCATATGCAAAAATCTTCATACCCCCCAGTAAACTACCTAACTTTCATTTCTCTCCTCTCCCTTCCTACCCTCTTATTAAACTACCCAACTTTCCTTTATCTCCTCTCTATATAACTAAAATTATAGATCCATTGGTGCGGCCTGTACTATCAAACTTTCTTTGCTCCCCTCTCTTTTCCTACACGCATATTAAACTAACTTTCCCCGTATCTCTCTTCTTACCCCTCAGTTAACTATCTAACTTTACCCCCCCCCCATCTCTACCTACCCTTAAAACTACCTTACTTTTTTGTATCCCTTCTCTCCCACCCCTTTGGTAAACTATCTAACTTTCTTTTCTCCCCTCTTTTTTCCTACACTCTTATTTAACCCCCCTCTCTCTCTCTCTTTTCCTACCCCCTAAGTAAACTAACTTTTTTTTGTCCTATCTTTTCCTACACTTTTATTAAACTGCAGAGAAACCTCGGTTATCCGAACGAGACGGGCGTGGGGGGGGGTATTTTGTTCGGATAATTGATTGTTCGGATAACTGATCCGATCATACAAATGGAAAGCCATTCTAAACACAATTCACGGAACCTTGAACTCTTGTTTGGATAATCCGAAATTCGGATAATTGATGTTCGGATAATCGAGGTTTCTCTGTGCCTAACTATCCTTTCTCCCCTCACTAAATAAAATGAAATATCTAACTTTCTTTTCTCCCTCCATATTCCTATTCTCTTAAAATTAAAATTAAAGTGTAACATTCGAACGGCCAAAGGTAATTTGATAGAAGTAAACATCAAAGTGGGAAAGGGGTAATAAAACTCATGGAACACATTCAAACATCTTTCTACCTGCACTTTTTACTCACATTTTAAAACCGTTATGTTTTTACAGTAAAATGCAAACAGCACAGTGGATAAAGTAGTTTATCTGGGTCTCCATACAATTTAAAAGCAAACATCTGTTTTCTATAGTTTTGATTCTTGTCGGGTTTGGGTCGCTCTGTTTATTTAAAGATAAATTCTTCTTTATACAGGTATTGAGCCCTTTTTATGGATATCGTCACTATATATATAGGTGTTTTTATTTACATACATATATTATATATATGTACCTATTACTACGTTTATATGTACGAAGAAGAAAGAAACCCGAACAGTCGGTATCAGTAACAACTTCTTTCACGTTTATTAACGATTTTCAAACTGAAGAAAAGTGTACAACTTGGAATTTCATTTCTCTCCGAGTTTTCTCTCAATGATTCTTTAACTTTTTTGAACACACCAAGTATAGATTTAGCACCACATTGTAGAAGTATGTCTAGGAATTGAAAGAAAAAGGGCTCACTCCTGACATTAGTTGGGAAATACTTACCAAAACAGCACCACCTAGAAGCTTTAGGGGAAAATGTCTAATTTGCCTCGAGGAAAAGTATAGGATCTTAAGATTCAAGGATAAAACAAACTTGCTTAATCGAAGAGATGAGATAATATCCAGTTGTAGACACAAAGATAATCTAAAACTTAAATCGACATATTACCCTAAGACCTAATTAAAGATTACATAAATCTTAATGCGACGAAACGAATAGAGACCTAGGATGACATCAAAACAACATAAATACCATTGGTGCTTGGACTATATTGATAATAAGCGCACTATGCTGGAATGAAGCTAAGCAAAATTTAATCTATATAAACCTATCAAATACTAAAATTAAAATCTTAAATTTAGACATCATTAAATATATAACAGATTAAATTATTAATTGACTAATAATAAATCCTCACTGGCGATCCTAGCGCACTACGCTGGAATTAAGCTAAGCAAAATTTATTCCATATAAACCCATAAAATATTAAAATTTAAATCTCAGACTTAGACATCATTAAATATATAATATATTAAATAAATTATTAATTGAATTTACAATAAATCCTCACTAACGATCTAAATCCCCAACCTCCATACATGCGTAGAATCACATCATAAAACTACGTAGCAGTTCCACGCTATACGGATAAGCAACAGATATACAAAAATGCATTCACCCCACCCCCTACCTATAAACACTATTGGAGAATGGGATCACACAAACCTGTCAAAGATGAAAAAAATGTTAACGGTTAGGCCAAATGGACAAAGAGATGGGAGGGCGGAGAGAAAGTTTGAAAATCGTTAATAAATGTGAAACAAGTTGTTACTGATACCGCCTGTTCGGCTCTCTTTCTTCTATAAGATGTATATCGCTCTGCTTATTTAAAGATTAATTCTTCTTTATACAGGTATTGAGCACTTATTATGGATTCGTCACTATATATATAGGTGTTTTTATTTACATACATATATGATATATATGTACCAATTACTACGTTTATATGTACGTATGTAAACACAGTACGTAGTAAGGTAGGTTGCTAGGTTACGAACCAGTCCCCATTCAAACTCCCGCGTTCCAAAATTCTCTCTTTCTTGATTTGTTATTTTTCGGCCAAGCAGCGCGTAACGGTCGTATGCTGGACAAGGAGAAAAATATTATAAACAATCTGAACCCGTGGAAATTCCATGGTGTTAACAACTAATATTATCCTTTATATCATGCCTCAGCTCTTCTCTCACCCTATGCATGTATCTTCTCATTCTCTCCATTATCCCCTCCGATCTTCGTTGCTGGTCCATGATTTTATCCAAATGTCATACAAGCCTGGATTAGTAAACTACCTAACTTTCATTTCTCCCCTCTCTGCCTACACACCCTGTTATTAAACTACCTTTTACTTTCGTTTCCCATCCCTCTCTTTCTACCAACCCAGTAAACTAAATAACTTTCTTTCCTCCCCACTTTATTTCTAAATAGAATAAACAATACTTTAAATAAAATAAGTAGTATTTTACTTTATATAATTTATAGTAATAAAATAATATTTTTAATAAATAAGGAATATTTTTATTTATTTAATTTATTGTAAAAAATAAGTAATGCATTTTCATAAAAAATACTCTGGTTTGCTATATCGAATCTGAACCCAGATTTTTTTTTACAAACTTGTAACTCCATAACGTAATAAAGAAACGAACAAAGAAAATCTGTTTCACAAAATATTCAAATTCAAATTTCTGCTTTCCAAAATTCTCTTTTTTCATTTTTACCAATTGACTAATCATAGCGTAACGGTCGCAAACGTAAGAAACGTATTAATATTATGTTTGTCGATAAATAAAGTGTAAAGGTTTTAGCGGTCTCCTTAAACCAAGTGACGATGATGTTTATGCCGACATATTGTTTAAAGAGACGTATTACTATATTTAATTCGTTCGAAGTCTCGTGAAACCAACTGTACAGGCTGTAATGAACCAATAAATATTTTTCTACTCTCTCTATCTATCTATATATATATATAAAATGTACTTCCGGAATATTACATCATTACTTGAATTATGAACAAGCATGTTTAGTCCTAATATTTGTCCTTTTTTGTAGGTTATTGGAATTATAGAGGATATGGTAACATTTGTGAAAAACAACCAAACCGAATCGAAAATGATGCGATGTCTCGAATGCAAGATGGACGACGGTCGGAATGTCCTCATTCCAACAGAAACTGCTGGACGCTTTTTCGCCACTCAACTCAAGAAAGCAGCAAGACAACGTCAATGTCGAGGCTCGACTTACCCAAGAGCAGCCAAAATCCGCCAACTTATTGCAGAAGAAGATTTACCAATTTATGTTCGGATTTTGTCTGGGCCTCAAAATGATTACCCTGGTCCAGAGGGCACCTTAGAATTACTTGAGGTCGGCACTGAAAATACAATTATCGGATGCAATGTGTCTAGCGAAGGAAACACAATGTTTGAACTGCCCATTACTGGAGGACCTCTCTTTTATCGGGCCCTTGATAATCTCCATTCGTCCAAAAATCATCATGTGAGAAAAGCAATGAATTATGCACAGGAACATAGCGAGGGTTTTTTGAAAAGTGTCAAAACGAGGTCGGTCCTGAACAATACACCTGAATTCATTCATATTGTTGAAACACCAATGTGAATATAAGGGATTCTTTTAAATTTAATCAAAGAAAAATGACAGAGAAGCTGGCAAAATATAGCAAAGCTTGCTCAGAAACTTTATTTATAAAAGACTACAAATATATGTACATACGTCATATATTTCATATTTGCAAATGTGAAGTTACCGCATATTAAGGTACTGGTCAGTCTTTCATTCTTTCGCCAAGAAAGAATTACACACACACACACACATATATATATATATATATATATATCACACGCACACACACATATATATGTGTGTGTGTGTGTGTAATTTGTTCTTGGCGAAAGAATAAAAGACTGACCAGTACCTTAATATGGGGTACCTTCCTATTTGCAATCATGAAATATATATAGAATTTAAAACATAAGGCAGAACTTTAAATAATTACAGAGCGAAAGTACAATCCCTTGTCAACATCCGAGAAGGCAACTCTAATCTTCCTAGATTAGATTTGGTTTGAAATCAGTTGTTGCCTATTCCAGATTTCTTCAGTTTAACTATTCTACGGGTGCATTACATCATTGTAGAACCCATGAAAACCCAAGGATTAAAAAATAATGTGAGGTTAACGAAGTAAAGATACATGAACAAAATTTCAAATTCCCTTTTATTTCTATCGTGGTGCATTTTTTCATCTTTCCAATCATAGCCCATGAATTACTAAATGTTATTCCAAATATTTACACTTGGTTTTACTTCAAAATAGTAATATGCAGAATCAGGAGGAAAATGTTTTATCCAACAAACAATTAGCAGAAATTAACAGATGCTACATTTGGATATATATCTGATTAAATCTACCAAGAGGTCAAATATTCTTATAACATCCTATAGTTTTTAATCATTTACCCTACACGATTTTGTTTTATGGTTTTAAAAATGCTTAAATCTATTGACGTAATTTATTACGACTTCAATACTAATTATTCATGGAGAATTTGTCTGCATGACTGATATCATTTTTTAAAATAAAATTCTGTACCAAAACCAATGTGATATTTTGCGAATCAGTCAGGTCAAATTTTGTAAAAGAAAATCTCATAAGTATCTTTAGTTCAATATTTTTAATTCATTGCACATTGAAGAAAGTTGTGGATTTCTGGAAGGACAATAGTAATATTCAGAATCAGGAGGAAACTTTATTTATAAAAGACTACAAATATATGAAGTTTGGGTGATTCGTCTCAAATAGCAGTCATCTAAATGTTATCCAAACCAGCATTCAATCATGAATTATCAATCAAAGACGACGCTAGTAACTTAACCAATATGATTCCTGGAATATTCTTTTAGATGCGCAGAAATGAATAACTTCTGTCAGTCTGTTGTCTTATTTGTTTGGTCACTATAATATTACGAATGTAAGGTTAGTCTTAATGATGGAGGTTAAAGGAGTTTCCTAACAATAATTTAGCGACTTTTGTCGGAATTCCTGAAATGACTATTTATATATTGATTCTGTCAGACCAGTTTCTTCGTCTGTGTTTTTTTTTTATCACAACGCTTCGGTCACTGTAACCTCCGATCTTCTTCAAGTGTCTATCGCATTCTGTTACCTTCCATGAATGCTGAACAGATCTCTACGAGACATGGGCCAGAGGATAAAACCGACGGTAAAGCTCATCTAGTTCCCTGGAAGTCGTAAGTTCAAATACTGTGTCAGGTGTGGCAGAAATATACACTGACTCAGTGGAGAGGCATCATAAGGAAGAACTGATATGAGTTTTGAAATTTCTTAAAGAAGACAATGGGTGTGACAGGTATAGAAATGAGAACAACGTACCCCCTGGGATCAAATAAAGGTTTCCGTTTGACATTGCTGAATGCATCTGAAGAAGGCTAGAGGCTAAATCAGATGGAATGTTGTGATAAAGATAGCAAAGTATGGCGGGTACAGTGGCCAAAATGTGATGAAAACAAGAAATACGAGGAAATTGGTCTGACAGAATCAATGTATAAATGTTCTTCTCTCAATGTGTAAGGAGTAAAACGCACTGTATGACGCATGTAGTTGTCTGTGAGGTAGAAAAGTGTATTAGCTTCATTATTTTTATAACAAAAGGTTTCAAGAATTGAATTTATTTGACTGAGACATGTCAACAATAGGACCTGCTGCTAATTGACAATTACGGAAGCCAGTACTTAAACCATGAGCAGCAGATCGTAAATGTGTATAAAATCAGAAGGCTGACTGTGTGATTATTACAGCAATTATCTCCTTTTGGACATGATAATCATAGCAAATCAGCTTACGCAGGCGTGTATGTCCATCCGTAGAAAAATATCGGCCAATTAAATCACAACAAAAAAAATAATTAAAAAAATTGCTACGGGTTTCATTTTTTATTTTTTTTACATATTTTACTACCATTTCGGTACATCATGTGAGAACAGAATTGAAGCGATGGCAACAGAAACAGAGCAAAACTTTGAATTTTTAAAAATCATTTAAAAACAGTAAAAATTTGAATTTTCAAAAATCATTTAAAAATTCTCTATAAAAAAGATTTTAATGCTAAGATTATTTCCCCTTTTACTGAAAATAGTGATAAATCGTATTTTACCAAATAAATGAAAAAAATATTGGCAAATATAGAGCAGTAATTTTACAAAACATTTTCTACGGAAAATCCAATATAGTTTTTTCAAAAACGGAAGCAGAATTTATCTTTTCATGGTCTTGGCTTTATGATGTAAGAAAATCGGACCGATATAAATAATAAAATATATCAATGAAATCATCAAATTTTTAAGGGGAGTTTTTAATCACAATGAAAAAATATTTTTTCCCCGAAATTTGGAATTCAAACTGATTTTTAAAAAGATTCATCCTTTATTCGATAAGTATTGAAAATTTTATTAAAATCCAATAAGTAGTTGAAGGGTTGTAATTTTTTTAAATCAAGGTGTGTTTTGCCCATTTAAAGGGGGAGAAAATTTACTCTTTGTTATTACGAATTCGTTTCTTGCGCGGTGTTTACGCTATTTTTATTCAACAATATCACAAATAATTTCTATCTCATATATTTCGCCAATCTTTCAACTTACTAATGACACTTTTTTCGACGATAAAATTAAGTTTTATATGATTTTGACGTTTATTTTATCAAAGTGTCAAACCAGGTCATTAAATAATACATGAATCAGTTCGATTTTCTTGTAATTTACCTTATTATTTTTGTTACGGTTATTTTTTAAAAGTTTAAATCAAATCGCAAAAATAAAAGGCGATCGTTTTTTATTTAGCGTTTACCTCTCCGCAAAATACCAAAATGGTTGTTGTCAGCATGTCAGCTCATCGAAAGATTTTGGGTTAAGATTTGATTAAGTCGAATAATTGATAGAAAATAGAATAAACATTTTTTGCAAGTAAGTTTTTGTTCTTTCAATCCATCAGACCTTCGTTACCTCTGGAAATTTGTCAGTTTTGAGAAAAACTAATTTTTAAAGGTCTAGTTACTTTACGGAGAGGTAGGTAAGGTAAGCGAGCGATCGCTTTTTATTTCTTCTTTTTGTCTTGATCAACAAATGTCTGTCAACTTTAATAACGAAACTGATTAGCCCTTTCATGTTTCATTAGTTTTATTCAGAATTTTGAGTTTTAAACATTTAAACAAGATTGTGACTCTAAAAGAATGCTTCGGTTTTCCTTCTTTTTTGCTCATAATTTTTCTGGACAGGATGAAGTTTTAAAAAACTTTTGAGTGTATTAATTTCGATCTCACTCTTTTAATTTTAAACTTGTCAAAAAGGCTCCATGCAAAGTTAACGCTGTGATCTTCCTTAAAAACACATCGTGTTTGTTTATCTTGGTAAGGCTGCCGACGTTTCAGTGACGTTTATCGGTGTCGAGGCAAAACGTGTCGTTTCGTCTATTTCTAGGGTGCCAGATGTCAACTTGATCTGGAAATTTGAATTATTGGACATTTTTCTCGGTTTTGAGATGAAGGCAAATTTCCGTTAGTCAAAGGCCAAAGTTCCTGATAACTCGATGTTGTCAATCTTTATTATATATAACGAATACTGGTTAATAATGGTTCGGTGCAAAACGAACCCTTTACACTTTTTTGTCTGCTTTCTTTCACATTCCTAGACCATTAATGGATTTGAAGTACGGCGGACCACTTCTAATAGATTGTATGACCGGTGGTTCGCCATTTTGGTCCGTTTTCTGTGCCCTTGAGACTCATCAATATATACTATACTGGCCGGTTTCCCTACCATTATTAATGGATTTGAAGTACAGCGGAACCTTTTCAGTGGATTAGATGACCGGTCATGGTTCACCATTTTGGTCTGTTTTGTGGGCTCTCAGGTTTCATCAATACTGGTGCTAGTATTGTTGTTAATGTTAATGTGAGCCTGTCTTGTCTGCGTTGAAATATTGTTTTTTTCCTCAACAATTTTACTGAAAACCATTCTAGCAATTATTCTGCTGTAGTAGTAAAATGTTGCGCGTGTTGACTTAAGGATTTTGGTTGAAATGAATGGAAATAAAAATAATAAAATGCACAATATGATGTCATAGAGGTCCAGGTCTACCGTCGAATACATCTTGGTTTTCCCTCGGAAGGGTCACAGGTCGGTTACAAATAGTTAGGTCTGGCATTGGAAATGTTGCTTGGAGATACTTTTGTTTGTTCGACTCGCAGAATGAGTTAGAATCAAATGTAACGTTTTTTTCCTCTTTTTTCAATAATTTGTTTTGCTCTTTTATGACCTCATAATGCACGATGTAATCCATTAATGGTTTTTAAATCTGTTATCTTCGAAAAACGTTCTCTGTTAAATATATTTTAGTTCATTATTATTAATTGTTATGAATACTATTCACCTTCCTCAGGCCGGCTTTCTTCGTTAGTGAGTAAACAAGAATAAGCTTCGGGTGAGACTCGAACTCACATCCTTCGCACTGGAGGGTGGCTAGTTTTTTAAAAATTTGTAATTAATATCATATGTTTATTGATATAAATCGGTATTTTTCTTCAAAATTAGTTTTTTTGTTTTCTACAATTCAAAAGGATGGTTTTCTGAAAAACGTCGGGGTGTCTTTTAGGATAAGAGAGGTTTTTAAGATCAGATTTTCAAAAGTTCGTTTCAGTTAATTAATGATGTAAAGTTTTTTTCATTTTATCTTAACCCGATACGCAATATAAGTAGAAGTGTGTGAATGCTTACATACATACATAGACACACACGCCCATTACACCTGCACATATATAGTGATACACATTGATGAAATGCTCCCAGCGGTGGTCTCTTTATCATTTTCACAATGTTTTTAATGCAAACGAAAAAACAAGTTTGAAGAGCAAAATACTATATAAAATAGAAACGCAATGGTGGAAAAATAAAAGAAACTTATACGAAACAGGTTTGGTTAGTAACTCAATAGAAACCGTCACGTGAAGGGCTTCTCTCACCTTTTGTTGGGCGGTGGTTAACAAAATGAAATAACGAAACAAGCGTGAACACTGCCGGATAGCTATATTGGTGCGGCCTGTGCGCGCTACACATACATAGCCAGCCAGCCAGCCAGACCCAGTTAAAACTGAAGAAACCTATGTTGATGTTAACATTTTTGCAGGCGTAGCTGGGGTTAGGGGCCCGGTAACATTTAGTGAGATTTATCAATAGAAATGCAGTAGGTGAACTACTATTTATAAAGCTTTTGGGTCCCCCACAATTGAGGGCCCGGTGGGGGCGTTTTCTAATAGCCTCCTCCTCCCTCAGTACGCCTCTGTTAATAAATGGTTCAGGAGATTTGAAGAGACACCGATTCTACTTTTAGGGTACCAAAATGTTCCTTAGGGTGTTCTCTTTCAGAAAAAACAATGTTCACAAGAAAATGTTGGGAAGAACTACCTCATTTTCATAAAACAAAATGGTCGCCAGCATACACCAACAAAACAGAATTTCATATCTCGTCTCCCAGTTGACATAGCTGAGTACTTTAAAAGGCTATATCATGGGTTTAAGACATGAGGAATTCAAAAATCTATTTTATTTTACCCTAAAATCTTAATTTATAGGTATTTCAGGATTTTACAAGGAAGTGTCTCTATACTTTATAGAGAAAATTGTGGATTTAGTTAATGAAGAAGATATATAATTCTAGGATCCATAGACTTTGGACTGTGTACTTGAAGTTTTCTTCGTAAAATGCTGAATACTTAGCTTCACGTTTTAAGCTGTAACTTTTTAAGCCCAATATATACAAATTGACAACATACACCGTTGGAAAGCTGATATATGTATCCAGAGAATCTTTCAGCTCCAGTGAATGCATGGAATACCGGTAACACTGCTTGTCTCGTCCCAGTGCAATCTAGATTGGCCCAATCTCCAACATACCTAATACCATACATATCGCAGTGTGCCTGCAGAACTTTTCGTAGTGTGCAACAGCCAGAATCAAGACATCTGTATCTGAGCTGGAGAAGACCATCTGTGCTTCAGGACAGCGCTGTGATGCAGCTGCTTCTAAGCAGATCATTAATGTGTCAGCCTGCTCATAGTTGTTATCTTCAAACTGCATGTTGCGGTTGCTTCTTGTGCGGCCTGATGCTGATGTGATGACTAACTTTTGGGAATGTGTGTTATTCTTCAGTACTGATTGTGCAACGTATTCAATTAGATCGGCTTTCATCTTTTTGTGAGATAGTAAGCGTCCCCATTGGTATATGTTTAATATTTGTGTCATCAGCCATCTAGTAATGTTTGCCCTGTTGTCGTTTCACCCTTGATTTCTGCTTCAACGAGTCAGATTTGTAGGTGTCAAAGACCAGAATAACATCGTCAACACCAGGAGCCTGTCATTGAAGTGTTGGCCAAGATGTTTGACTGTGCTGATTGTCCCAGGTTTCTTTAGACAAGCACCATTCCATCGTCAATGGCAATTCTTGAACTCTCAGTGGGTGCTAAAGACGTTTCTGCTTCACCAACATGATCCTCAGATGCTGGAGCTTGTAAATTTTGATGGGTTTCATTGGTTTTCTCCAGCTTTTCCAAGGCAATGTATGAGCTTCGACTTGTCAGTACATGGAAGAATGCATCAAAGGGATTACCGTGATTTAGTATGGCAACCTTGATCTTGTTGCCAGTGTCATGCTCTTTCTTGGCAGCACTTGGTCGTACCTCATGGTGTTCTTGTGGTTTATGAGCAGTGACAACAAATTGCCCTTGCGTATTTTTTTTTTCGATTATTAATAAATATAAAGTCGTACCTTCGTTCTGCAATTGACAAGGATAGATTCTCGGGGTTAGCTATGCTCTTCATTGGGAGAGAGTTGGCTATTGAGATGAATTATAATTAAGTTAGATAACTTTGCAAGAATAAAGCCTAGATGAAAGAGGCTGTTGTAGTTGTTTCATACATTTTTCATATTGCTTCGTTTTGTTTTCATTTACGTTTAAAATGTGAAATAATTAAATAACACCCGTTTTTTTATGTTTTGAATACGTTATATATTCATGAGCTTACTGTAAAATAGGTACCTCTGTACAGTTTCTACAAAGATTCTAAAACGTATTGCAATAATATAAATATTTTCTTTGAAGCTTTAATTTTGTTTCAACTGCAAGAAAATAGCATACAGTTAGTTGTAAGAAAATTACTTGCGTAGTTTTTTTTTCGATTAATAATACCTAGGGGCTAACAAGTTATTGCGTTCCGGTCCTTAATACATTTTAAATGAATATCTGTATCTAATTAAAAAATTGAAATAATTCAATTAAAAATGTCCCGAACATTAGATTTTGTAAAACTTTACATCTCTCGATTATTAAAACTCAGTTTTTTTAATAACAATGTTTTAGAAGTAATCATGGAGAATAAAGAAATTTAAAATATTCAAATTAAGTTTTTTGAAAAAAGAAATTTTAAAATTAATTTTTGAGCAAATATTTCATTTTTGCACAACTGCAAAGTCTACAATATATTAAAAAAAGAACCCTGGAATAAAAGTCACAGAACAAACGTCAAAATGTAGCGTTACCCTGAGCTACCTAAAAACGTAATAGGAAGAAAAGACATAACTAAATAGGCAATCAAAACATTTTAATGGTGGGGCGCCAAAATTATCTTTACGCCCGGGCGCTGAGAACCCTTGCTACGCCACTGTTCGTAAGAGTAGAATTTTCATACATTTCATTTTAATAGATCCTCTCTTTTATTTATAATCAATTCCATACGGTCAAATCACGTTGAAAGCACCAGTTCTCGTTCGATCACAAAAGTTAAGCAACATTGAGCCTGATCAGTACTTAGATGAGTGACCGCTTTGGCACATCAGAAACGCGCATGGGCGCCCACATTAAAACCTCGTCATGTCACATTCTGCCCTCGGGGGGAGGGGTACTTAAATAACTACAATCAATGCCAAACAGCGAGCAAAATATTAATGGGATTGGTTAGTGACTTACAATTGGATGCTCTTCCCAACAGCCTGTATTATTTATAAAACACACTGCACCGCCAATGTCAGCAAACCATTGCTGTTAGCCACCAACTGCCAGCAGTGTGATATAAATAGCGTCTAAAAATAAATCACCGTTAATAAAACATTCAAATGAGCAAAGAGAGTTAATCTAAATACAATGCACAGTCGATATTGGGTCAAAAAGAGGCTACACTGGGCTTTCACAATCGTTTAGTGAATGATAAGCCAGAAAAAAAAGGTTGAAAATATCGTTAGATGAGAAAATAAATGATTATAACAGATTATGAATATCTCAAATGAGCAGACATTTTCTTCGTTTCGAAGACGATTTCAATAAAGATTTAGCAACTATGAGATTACATCTGTCAGTCCAAGGAACAAAGAAAATATCTTAGACCATTGTGAAATAAACTTATTCAGTTGGGAAGAACTACCTCATTTGCATAAAACAAAATGG
>VCCN01005374.1:1805014-1817046 GCA_006491835.1 Architeuthis dux | reverse complement strand
TGTCCGAGCGGTTTCTTCACATTTTTCTTACTTACTTTAAGGCTGAACAGGTCTCTACTTCAAAGCAATTACGAGTGTAAATAAATGTTTACATCTTATCGATTTCATCTGAGGTTTTATTAAAAAAACTGACTGTACTCGTTCAAGTGAAAGAATCCAATGTTTCAAATGGTGGGTCGGAGATATTTTCATCAGCAAAAGTGTTACCTTTAAGTGGAAGAGTCCATTGTTACGGACAGAGAAGCACACAGGAAAAGTCACACTGTTCATTCTATAGATTCTTCACATAGAACAAGGGAGACGACTACATTCTTTCCAGAGTTTTCGAACTTAGAATGTACTTGAATATCATCATTTTATTTTATTTTTTTAAGTACAGATACGGAATAATGAAAGCTCTTCATCTCAGAACTTGAAAAAATATTCCATATCCATTTAAAATTATTAAGGCAGCATAATTATCTACTATTCCTTAACGCTTTAGGCTAAAAAATGTCGTATTTCTAAACTTGTAAAATTCATCTTGAATATTATTTGAATAAAGGTAGAAAAATACATGTATATAAAAATGATCTTATTTGACAGATAAAATAGAAAACATAGACTTTATAAAAATTAACGCCGAAATCTTACTGCTTATCCGCATTTTCGTACATTTTTCTATTTCCGTGAGTGAGTAAAAAACATGGCGGCAAATAAACGTGTTGTCTACGTTGGTAAGTAAAATGCACGTGTTGTTGCTTAAGGGATGACCGTTTCTTGCCATTTCAACAATTAGATTCTTTAAATACGAAATATCATGTAATTGAAAGAAGAAATATTTAATGGTTATTGGTATTTTGAAAACTTACTACTTCACAAGTTAAATGTTTTGTTTTTCATTTCCAAAACAAAAACATTAAACAATGTCGTATACCTCTTTTTAGTCCAGTTAATGATAAACAACAATTATGATTTTGTTCTTTTCAAGAAAATCAATTCAAAAATTGCTCTTTACATTTTTATGCAATTAAAAGAATACAAACAGTAAATAAATGAGAAGGTTTTGTGTAAAGTCACCTAAAAACAAATAATGTGAATATTTGCAAATAAAGAAAGTTTCCATGAACATGTTAGATGTAAATATTTATCATTAGTTTTGATTTCATACGTTGCTATCAGATATATTTTGTGTCACATTTAGCTTATTTTCCCTTTGAAATCATTTGATTCAAGTTTATAAAATTTATGAAACATTATTTATCTTATTCTTAAAAAGGGAGACGACTTGAATATTTAGACAAACTAAGGGTTTCACAATTAGGCCATCAGATTTCGTTAATACTTCTAATATTAATGCAACAGCTTATTTAAAAACTATTTCTTTAAAAAGAATTGTTTGCTGAATACATATTTACACGTGAAGTTAAAGACAATAATTTTGGATAATTGTTTGGAATAGATTCGTATACTCGAGTCGTTCAAATTTTGAACGGGAGATACCAAAGACACTGTACATCGTAATTTCGTAGACGATAAAGAAAAATACACTCAAAAAGTAGAAAATATGTGAATGCGCTTAACGCGTATATTATTACGCAGACAATTCGGAACAGCTAATACACTCAAATGGTTCTTCGGACGATTGAAGGCCAAAGAATGGATCGGCCGAAACGTCGTATTTACAACACAAATAACAAGGAGGAGTTCAATCGTTCGAAGAACCATTTGAATATTAATGACCCTTCTCAAAACTATAGAAAATATTTAATACACTGTTTACTTCTTATTTACACGAGTTCATCTGGAGAAATACTCTTAGAAATAACAAGGAAAATATTTTATAATTTTTTTGTTATTAGTTTCAAATATAAATTCATTATTTTTGTGTTATAAATATGAAGAAAATACTTAATCGTTCTTTTTGGTTAATTGCAACCCTAATCCTAGATGGCACTATAAATGTCCGGAATAGGTTAAGCAGCATCAGCTTAAATAAGCGTGTCTACTGAAGTTATCTCCCTTCCAAAATTTTAACGACTCGAGTATACGAACCCAAAACAATTACCTAACATACATGCATTCAATATAATCAAGTAAAAACTCCACATTTTACGTATTCTAATACAGGAATTATTGTATAGAGAATTTATTTGTTTTTGTTCTGCAATATCGTCATTTAAAGAAAAGTGATTGAAATCCTATTATTTGCTTAATTTTTGCTCATATACTCTATTGTTATTTGAAAACTCATAATCTTGTCTTTTCAGGAGGACTTGCAGAAGAAGTTGATGAGAAAGTTCTCCAGGCAGCTTTTATTCCTTTTGGAGATATTGTTGATATTCAAATACCTTTGGATTATGAAACTGGTAATAAAATTACCATTATTAATCACTGCTAGCCACAACAGACTAGTTTAAACACTGTTGCCGGGTTTAGGTTATCCATGTGTTCTGACATTTATATGTATCTATATATCTGGACTTTGCTCAGCCGTAACCATTCATAGCAGAAACTTGGAATTTTGCACACATACACCTATGAGTAGGGAAAATGTTTTTGTTTTTCAAAAATTACCCCCCATAAATAAGGTCCCTTAGTTTGTGCCCGGCAGCATTCAAGCTTGTTTTTTTTAGTGTTCACAGCCCCTCCCCCCAAGGCAAGAGGTAACTTATTCATTGATCATCCCATTTTCTAATTTATTAATGGATCACCCTTAACAGGGCATGCTGCCTAAAGATGTTGGTCATGTGATGATTTCTACTGAGTGACTAACCAGACCTGTTTTGTTTTCATTATTATCATGAATCTTTATGCTTCAAACCAAAACTGGTAGCATTTTCATCAAGGTAACTTAATTTTACCACCACCACTGCTTAATTTACAAGATAAAAAGCAGCATATATGGGTGGCGGTGATTTATACTTTCCCTTGGAATACTAGTCATAAGATTATTTTCAGCTACATTGAATGATAAGCTTAAAGATTTATATTAATACTATTTATAATTTGCTCTTGAAGATATTTTCTGTGCATAACTTACTAATATCTTTTTCTATTCTTTTTCAGAGAAATACAGAGGATTTGCTTTCATTGAATTTGAATTGGCTGAGGTGTGGAAAATGTTTTTTTTTGGGGGGGTGTATGAATTGGTTTTAAATTGATTATTATGTAGCAATTATAAGATTGTCAAAAATGACAAGGAAAAGTTTTAATCTGATGAAATACAAAACTGTCTTTTTTCTTTAATAATACTGAAGAAGGCATAATGTATTTCTTATTATTGTAAGCAGGTGTTTTTCTGTGTTGAAAGTAAAAATATTGAAAAAAATAAAAAGAGAAACATTATTTAATCATATGTAAATGGATCCAAAATTCAAGAAAATACTCTCAAAGAAGTAGACATACCAAAGAAATATATATATATATATATGTATATATATATATATATATATATACACACAGGTATGCCTTGAATTGTGTGGTTAATTCATTCCAAAATGTTCCATACTGTTCAAAACTGCAGTTCAAGGTCTTACTATAATTTAATGTGTCTTTTTGCAGCTTATACTTAGTTACATTAATTTGTACTGCCAAACAACCACACTACATCAAAACCTGCACTATTCAAGGTATTCCTGTAATACCATTCATTAATTATTGGGGTTAACAATGCTCTACCAGATCATCTTATATGAAATTATATTGTATTCATTAATTGATCAAAGAATCAAATCTAGAGTATCTATAGGGAATAATATCAATGCAAACATGTACAGTTGAATAAAATTACGTTGAACATCTGCTCCTGATTTTAAGTAATTTGAAGTAACAGACACCAAGTATTTTAATATTGTCTCTTATTTTTCAGGATGCTGCTGCAGCCATTGACAATATGGTAAGTTGGACTTTCTCTTTGTCTGTTGATATCCTTTTTTTATATTTTGTCTGTTGATATGCTTTTTTTATATCTAAAATAACTTCTAACTACCAAGAAAACTTAAGATCTCTAATTATGATAATTGGAAACCCATATCAGCCGGCATTGGTGTTAGCGATTGCTAAACGAGTAGCCTAGATCGTATAAATAAACAAAGAAACAAGGGCTGTGCGGGGATCAAACCAGAGTCCACCCTGAAAGCAACCTATAAGCGATCCTGCTCTTACCACTGAGCTAACAGCACTACCATGGAAAGGCAGCAGCACAAAACATACACATTCGCTCGCCTCTGTAATATGAAGTGGTTCCCTATGTCGATAGTATGAAATCAAGGAATAGATAATTTTAAATCGGACAGAATATGATAATTGTAAAGACATTTTATAATATATCATATTTATGGTCAGCCTTGAGCCGATACCCATCAACTTTACATCTTTCACCATCTTATGTGGTCTCTTACCCTAAATCTAACATTTAGTTCCTTGTGACAAACTGAAAGCTTTGCATTGTAGCTTAGTGTTTACCTTAAACTTTTACGTATTCACAGGTTATCCAGGTTTTCTGAAAGTAAAATAACTTTGTTGATTAATTTTACTATGTCTGATGACCATTTGATGTCATAGATAATTAAAAAAAGACTGGAAAAGGCATAGACAGATTTAATAAACTTAGAGAGGAAAGAAATGTTATGTCTCAACAATGAGGTGCAGCATTATTTTCTTTAGGATTGCCTAAAATCAAATTCTAGTACAGTAAGTTTCTCTCAAAGAAGAATGGAGGTACATTTAAGTCTGGACTGCTTCATGCAAGGGAATGATCCAGCTTGATTTCAAATTTTAAAACATTGCTTCTTAAAAGAAGTTTCTGTATGGCTAGATGTGAAATATGGGAAATATGTGAAAAATAGTACATAAGTGTTTCTGAGCTTTCAGTAAACATCTAAGTATGAACAAAACAGAAAATAAATTTCAAGTGTGTAAGCAACACCTTATTTTTAAAATGGTATGGTAGACAATGCAGTACACATATATTTGAGAGGAAAAAATAAACAAGATTAAAATACACTATGGCTGCACAGTGCAAAAAAAGGCATGTTGTCATCTGCATCTCCCATAATTTGAAATAGTGGTCAATTTAAATAAACAAAAAACAGAATAAAATATATGAAAAATACAGCCGGTAAATATTTTTTCATCATTTAGCTATATTTATTTATTCATCCTTGTTATAATATTTTTATATAAGTTTCAGTCAAATTGCAATATAGAAATAATAAAAATATACATTTAAAAAATATTAGAATAAATCGATAAAAATGATTTATTTTTTTAAAATAATGAGTGAAAAATTTTTTTATTTTCACAGATCAAAAACCGATTAATTGAATAAAACTAAAAATGTGCCCCAAAAAATGATTTTACTTAATTTTCCTGTTTTTTTAATCCCAAAGTAATAGTCCCATTCCAGCAGTTCCTGGATATTATTCTAAAAAAGGTAAACCTAATTAGTATCCCGATATATCTGTAAAATGTATAAAAATCAACGAAACCAGGATTATATAAAATAAATAAATTATCAAATTAATAAAAGATGGGGTAGGAATCATATGAAAATAAATTACTCTTCTCTGAATAAAAAATTATTTATTTTTAAAAAATTCATCCTGTAATAAATAGGTATCAAAGATTTTGTTAAAATTGAATAATATGCTGATTTTTGCCCGATTTTTAAAAATTTCTCACGTGTCGATTTCAGGCAGAAATTTTCATCCATTTTGTTTATACCTACATCTAAGTAACTATGACATCAATCAGGACTGTAGAATATGAGGTGCTACCCCCAAAACCTTTTGGGAATTTGAGCAGATTGTTCAATCTGTTCATCTGTCAAGTTAACCAGTGATATATATATATACGTCCCACGTGCCTCGAAAGGGCCAAGTTCCCCAAACTTTTGAATAGCACCATATATAATTTTTAATTTTTATTATAGTTTTAAAACATTAATGTGACACATTTATTATTTTAGAATGATTCTGAGCTATTTGGGCGCACAATCCGTGTGAATTTGGCTAAACCAATGAAGATAAAAGAAGGCTCAATGAGACCAGGTATGACCTTTGATTTTCTTTTCTATATTCAGTCTCAGATTTTACTTGCATCGGGCTGATTGCACAGAACTTTGTGTTTAAAACAAACACCAAATAATCACTCTGATCTTAATTTGAATTACAATTAAGTTCCTTTTAAATCCCTTCAATTTCATTAATCACATAAAGAATAGATTGCTTTCTCTTTGTTCCATTACAGTAATCATGAGATGTATCCTGCTATGTTAAATGTTGATTGAAATAAATCAAATTAGCCAAATGAAGTTCATGATGCAATTAGAAGCTAATTTAATCTTATTATTGCCAACTTATCTTATTAAAATAGTTATAACAATAAAGATTCCATATTTTCCCTTTCTGAATAAGAATTTTGTGTGTGTGATAAGTTTTGATTAAAAAGCTTCAAAATAGTTTATGATGATTGTTCTTAAAGCAACAGACTAAACATTGTTTTAAACTGCTTCGTTTTTCTTTTAGTTTTGTAACTAAATCTATGTGTTAATACAAATGCATAATTAGCTTTGAGAATTTTATCTAGAAATAATATATGAAGACCTTGTGTGCCACAAATCCATTGCTTGTCTATAAGTACTTTTAATATGACATCATCTATTAAGCTAAACTTAGTAAATATTAATATGAAGTTATCACTCTTGTATAATACTTGTCTGTATTCATAAAAACATTGTTTTAAATTATCTTTATAACAGTCTTTAGCTTCTGAAAAAGAAATATCAAATAACTGTTCAAACCTAAATAATTATCTGTAGAAATGGTGGGATTGGGAGAAACCGTTCTATGACATCCATTTCAGAGCACTTTTCATTTGGTGTTGTGGATGATGTTGCAAACAAAAATAATTGTTGCATTAACATACAAAATACCTGCCAAACTGTATGTTCACTGTGACTAAAACTTTGTCAATTTGTTTATTTATCATATTTTTGTTTGTCTTTTATCTACTTTTTAAGTTTGGGCTGATGACAATTGGCTCCGAGAACATGCTGGAGAGACCGTGTCAAAGAAGGAAGATGATGATGAGGAACAACCAGCAGAAAATACAGAAACTGTAAGTAATTTTCAGAGTATAATACAGGGTGTCCATAAAGTCCTGCACTGGTTTTAAAAAGTAATAACTCAAATTATACAAAAGACAGAACTATTCAGTATATATTATTTGAAAGTTCAACTCTTAAAGTTTTATTCTTGATACAGTATTCGTTTATCACACTTCGACATGACCGCCATCGTTGTTGATACATTTTTGAAGCCTATATCCTATAAGAAATGAAAGCTTTACATAAAATTTAATGTATGGTCAATGATTAAAGGGAGATAACTTACGGTGGGATAAGGCAGACATGCCAACATATGTTGAAATCATTTTAAGTCTTAATTATATATACATTGATGAAATTATTATTAAAAAAAACTTCACGAATTGAACTTTCAAATAATATATACTGAACAGTTCTGTCTTTTATATAATTTGAGTTATTAAATTTTAAAACCAGTGGAGATCTTAATGGACACCCTGTATAGCAAATTTTGCTAACACCACATACTGAGTCTCAAAGAATATTGAGTTTCATGTCAAAATGTCTTCAGCTTTTTACTGACACTTTTTCCAATGACAAACACATGAAAAATCCCCAAATCTTTGTTTGTAATCCTGGGGTATATCTGAATACTATAAAGTTATTTAGTTAATAATAATAACTTTGTTTTTGAATTTACTTTCAATTTAATGAGTTGAAGAAAAAAAAACCCAACTTATTTGAGTATCATATCACTCTGTAACAAAATTAAATTCATTGTATTTTTTTCAAGAATGTTAAACATAAGTGGATTTTTTGCTAAAACACTTTTTGCTGAACACTATTCTTGTGATCTGATATTTTTTTTATAGCAGGAAGAAAGTGAGGAACCTCCAAAGAAGAAAGCAAAAGTAAATCCACAAGTCTATTTTGATATCCGAATAGGTAGTAAAAATACTGGACGAATTGTCATAGAACTCAGAGCAGATGTTGTGCCAAAAACTGCAGGTAAATTGATTGACTTTTTACTTCTCTTTTCACTAAAACAAATCTCACAGCCATAGACATGATGCTACCTTGTTTTCCCATGGTTTTCAGAACACATCCTAATGGTATTCATGACTTGTTTTAACTGATATCAACTCTCTAGATATTTTTGTATGTAAAAGTAAAAATTCAAGTACTGAGAAACGAGATTAAGTATGAATTGTTAATCATTTAAAACTAGAAATTATTGCCCTTTGATTGTGTCATTGATGTGCTTCCATCCATGTGTGGAATAGAAACGGAACAAATTGAGTTCCATAATTTGGAATAATAGCTCCATTTATGCAAAAGATATTGGCTTATTTGATATTTGTCCTACTGCTGGCTACTTTATTGTTGTGTGTCTTTACAAAAAAAGAGTGATCTGTTAATCCCGAAAATGTTTGAAGTAACACTCCTCCTCAACCTGACACTTTAGGTATCTTATTATGCAGCTTTGGTGTTCAACCAAACATGTTATGTACACTACTATGAATATTTTCTTGGTTTTAGTTACATTCATTAGGTTTGTTAAGAAATTGGATGCTCAAATATTTCACAAAAGCTTGATCCACCCCAATTTATTTAACATGGAGATGCATTTGGTAGAACTTGAATGAATTCTTATAGACTAATTACTTTCATCCTTTTTGGTTTGTTTTGAACAGAAATTAATAAAGTGAATTAAACAAAAATAGGCAGCAATTAACATTCAAACTATTTTTTAGTAATTTCACTCCTGACAAGATAAAGTACAAAGATTAGACTAATCTGATTAAATTTTATCTTGTTTAAAAGTAAATAGAATAAAGAATCTCTTATAGAAATTGTTATTTAAAATAGAACATTAGAAATTACAATTAATATTAAAATTTCTGACATTTTAAAGATGTGAAATTCTTCCATAAAGCACCCTGCCAGCAACAGTTGATATTTTCATTGAACAATTGCTGAAGGTCTTTATACTTTACTTTATCTCTGCAATTCTATCCACTAATTTACTGTACCCTTTATTCTGCTTGATTCTATTTATTTTTTAAAAATTTAAAAATCGCAAAAGTCATTTCCATTCATATCGTTCTGAGGATGTTGTGAATAGTGATATGCCGGAATAAGTCACAAAACATTATCACTGCCACCATGTGAATCCAGTGCCGGATATCCGACCAGATTGATATTCCGGTACATCACTAGTTGTGAAGAAACATTGCAATATTAACAAAATCAACCATGACTCTCACTTATCAAATTTTGATAACCTAAAAGCGTTTTGGGTTATCATCATTTATGTCTCGTAAATGAACGAAGAAGGCTCATTGAACATAGGTTACTTAAGGTCAGGGATAGTTTTCTGCTGTAGAAATTGTGCTTATTGTATAGAATGGTGATAGAGCTAACTACTCATCAGTGAGAAGCCTGAGGATATTAGTTTAATAAGGTTAATTACTATTCCTATAATAGAGTGAAAAATACAAATTTTCTCCTGTTTCTTTTGTACTTGAAAAATCTTTTATGCTTTTGTGATATGAAAAATCAGAAAATGTTTTAGACACATTTTGGCTCTTCCTTTTTTATTTTTGATAACATTTTCTATTTTTCTTGCAGAGAATTTCCGATGTCTTTGTACACATGAAAAGGGATTTGGTTATAAAGGGAGTGGCTTCCACAGAATCATCCCACAATTTGTATCTTTTTTTGCTAAGATGCCAAATAAAACATCTGAGCCATCCTATTGTTTCCTTATACCACTAGAACAACAGCTTAATGTTGAAAGTCAGATTCAGGGCAATGTCAGTTTAACAAATTCATTGGAAACTTGTATACCTGTTAGAAAAACACTTTCTAAATAACTTTCCACAATTAATTGGATAATGAAAATATCCTTGAGAATAACCATCACTCACAAACTGTTCTTGGGACACACAAATCCTCATATAAAATATATCACCCTAACCCTGTCATCTATTCAGTCATTTAAACTTTTTATTAACTTTAGTAGTAATGATGATAGGAAAAGATAATAACAGATTTAGTAGTAATGCTAAGCTCATTTTTTTTATTTATTCATTCTTTTTAGAACTGATTTCCTCTTGTAAATATGAGTGATCTGATTACATACCATATGCACAATTTTATCAAATTTCACTTTTTATTAATCAGAAACAAATTCTGAATGAAATGACACAGGAAAGTAGGGGAATATCTTTAAAAAATGTTGTTGGTTGATATATCTATAAATACAATATCTATATTGTAAAGTATGTATGTTTGTACTCTCATAAGTTTAGAACTATGCATCAGAGGAAAAACAAAGGCATATTTGAAATCAGTCCCATCCCCCCTCTATGATTTCATGAAATCTCTATAAAATCTCATTTGCTTTCCAGTGTTATTAGATTTAGAATTTTTTCCCAAGCTCACGAGATATAAAAGGAAAAGTAATCCTCTCCATCAGAACCAAAAAGATTCTTAATGGCACTGCTTTTGTAATCTTTTTTTCTTTCTAGGAGATGCCTGTAGTTATATAGATCTGTAGCCTCACACATATTAGCTGAATATATATTGAGCTGAAATTTTCACTGTATAATATTCAATCTATATGATTACTATTCACCACTGAATTAAGTGCTTTGATAAAGGTGATTATGTTGAAAAATATTTATTGTGTAAAATAAATGCTCAGAGATCATTCGGCTACGGACTATAAAAAAAACTGTATTCTGTGTTATATTACCTTGACTTCCATTTAGATGTGTCAGGGTGGAGATTTTACGAACCATAACGGAACTGGAGGAAAATCTATATATGGCAGCAAGTTTCAGGATGAAAACTTTGTTTTAAAACACACAGGCCCAGGTGAGTCCACTCATCCTTTCCTTAACAAGACTATGGTTGTCAGAGAATTTATCATTGATAATTATTGATCTGTACTCATTCTCTAAATTTCGAGGTTCCCTGTAGTAGATTTTCTTTTATAAGATATATCGGTCCTTCCCTTCACTTTTCATCTTTTGAAGGTTCGCTGTTTTGACTAGAATCTCTTATCAAGAAAATCTTTTTTATTTTTATTGGATTTCCAAAAGAGTTTGTTTTCTTTATTAAATAAAAATAAGACACATTTATCATTTTCAACATTAATTTAATTGAACAACATATTTAACGTTTTTGTTCCATAATCTTCTGCCATCTTTCAGGCAACTTCATAACTCCATCCTCTCAGAATGTTTTTATCTTTCTGACCAAAGAACTGCTTTAGGTGCCTTTGCAGTCTTTCCAGAGAACTGACTGAAGAATTCTGTAAAGACCGGAATAAATGGTAATCTGAAGATACAATATCTGGTGAATATGGCAGAGTGAAAACTTCCTAGCCAAGTTCATATCACTAGCCCAACAATCTCTTGCACTTCACAATGTTGTAAATTATTCACTTTTCATCACACATCAGAATTTGTTTATGTATTTGTTAATTTATGTGGAAATCACACATCAAAGTGACTAACATAACCAAGCTGGTGTGAATGATTTGGATATTTTGTGTATGTTGGCTATCTTCTGCATTGTATAATGTTGATTATTCTAAAGTGTCTTCATATGATTACTGCCAATCTCAACCGGTTTCCCCGACTGTGTAGCATCATTCAGCAAGGAATCTCCAGGATGTAACTTTGCAAACCATTTTGTCACATTTCATCATTTACAGTACCTTCTCCATAAACAACACAAACCTTTTCATTTTTGTGTTGAGTTGCATTTTTGCCTTTCTTAATATAACAAAACATAATTATCAAAAATGTTGCTTATTTTCATCCACCTTCAATGTTAGAATTGCAGTAAACAAAATTACGCCAATTTTGACAATTTAAAATACATGTTTATATGACAGCTGTCATAATACAATCAAAAGTGATCTTTTTCAATGAAGTTAGTTAAAACTAAA
>VCCN01005374.1:1756740-1777458 GCA_006491835.1 Architeuthis dux | reverse complement strand
TCAAATTTTTAAGATGAGTGTTTTTTTAATCACAATGAAAAAGAATTGTTTCCCCGAAATTTGGAATAAAAACTGATTTAAAAAAAAATTCATCCTTTATTCGATAAATATTGAAAATTTGATTAAAATCGAATCGGTAGTTGTTGTATAATAAATTATTAAAATCTAGGTGTTTTTTTGATCGTTGAAAGGGGAAAATATTTACTACTAATTAGTACGGAAAATGTTTTGTTTACTTTTTCGCGCAGATTCAATGATATCTCCCGTTTTATAAGGTGTGCATAAATAATTGTTATCTCATATATTTCGCCAATTTTTCAACTTAATAATGACACTAACATTTTTCAACGAAAAAATTAAGTTTTATATGATTTTGACGTTTATTTCTATCAAGGTGTCAATTTTCCGTATTCCCCGCAGAAATACCTATAATAATGTCTATAAAAAAAATTAAATCGGGGCATAAACCTATTAGATTAATATACTTTTTTTAAATGCAGTTCACCCAACCAAAAAGATCCCTAATTGCTGATAGAAACACAATATGAAACCAAGAACGAAATCGACTACATCCGAGCAGACAAAAGCGACACCGTCAAAGATATCCAGGTCAAGTCAAATCAAATCAATGTAGGAAGCGACCACAAAATGATAAGATGTAAAATTCAAATTAACACCAAGAAAGAACGCCGGAAAATGTTACGCAGCAAACTGCAACCACTCAGTGTACAAAAAGAGCTCGCTCGATCCTTCAAACTCGAACTGAAAAACAGATATGAACTTCTCACCGAACCAGAAGAGAATAACGACGATACCAACATCAACGATCTCAACAACAAAATAACAACCTCTCTAATTGAAGTCACCAATATGTTTAAGCCAAAGAGCAAACAAACCATCAGTAAACTCTCAGAAGAAACCAAGAATCTCACTGGAAAATCTCAAACCACCGACAACAAGAGAAAATATTGAAGCAATCGAAGAGAAGATAAAAGAAGATAGCAGTCATCGAAATATTCTCGAAAGAAAGGAAGAATACTAGTGTGCTCAAAGAAAATGGAGACATAATAATGGATAGGGACCGAATTCTACCTCTATTCCTCCAAACAAGGGACACAGAACAATGAACAAGACATACAAGTTACGAGTAATAGTCCGGGCGAAATAGGTTTGAACCGGGAATTAATTAGAGCCTAAACATATTTGGTACCGTTGAAAAACATATGTAGATCCTCACTCCTAGGTTTTTTTGGTGGTGGGAAGTTATGATCGTTAGAATACGACCGGGTTCAAGAATAAAATTCACTGTTTTTGGTAGACACTGCAAACAAGGCCCGCCACTTCATCTTATTTTATAGTCTTATCGGAAAATGGAAGTTATCATTTTTGAGGGGTAGACTCTTGGCAACCAGGTTAAATCATATCTAAAAACCATGGAGATTAAGAAAATAAGTGTTGCGAATACAGAAATGTATGAAAAAAATCCGGAAAAATATCTTTTAATCAAAAACGATTTCCTGGATCTACCCCAAAATTTAATTACATCTACCTCATTATGTGCCTTACGAATACAGACATTTATGAAAAGAAATGCAAACATATTTCTAAATCAGAAAGGAATACCTGGATCCTCTCCAAAATTAAGATACTTCTTCCGTACCCCGTGTCCTACCCTTCCAGAAAGTTTCATTGAAATTAATTCAGCGCTTTTGAAGATATCGTATGGACAAACAGGAGCGAATATAGAAAAACGATATCTCCAAAAGTTCTGAATTAATTTCAATGTAATTTTGTGGAACGGTGAGCCACATTGTAGGAAAGAAGTGAATAGATTTGGGGGCGGATCCAGGAATTCTTTTTTGATTGAGCGATATTTTTGCGTTTTTTTCTTCCTACATTTCTGTATTCGTTCCTGCCGGTCCATACCACTGTCTGACCACTGGAAAGGTATAATTTTCAATGATGGTGTCCAAGATGGCCGCCAAATCTTTAAATTTCCATTACTCGTTCATTATTCATCCTAGACAAGTTTTTCCAAAGGTTTTTATAGTATCAAGTGTGCTTGATAACATATCAAATGTCTACCACAGTCTGACAAATTGAAATAAACGAGTAATGAGCATTTCAAGGATTTGGCGGTCATCTTAGACGCCATCTTGAAAAGTACACCTTTCCAATGATCAGACTGTAGTAGACTTTTAATATCTTATTTAGCACACCTGATACTACAAAAGACCGTCGAGAAACCTCGTGTAGCAATTCTTTTGGGGTTAGAGCATAAATGCACTCATTTTAAGGATTTCGCGGCCACCTTGGATGCCATCTTGAATATTACACGTTTCCAGTGGTCAGACTGTAGTAGACTTTTAATATGTTATTGAGCACACCTGATAAACTATGAAAAACCGTTGAGAAACCTTTTATAGCATTTTTTCTTGGGGGGGGGGGCAAAACCATAAATGCACTCGACTAAATGGGCATTTTAAGGATTTAGCGGCCATCTTCAAAATTACATCTTTCCCGTGATTAGACTGTGGTATACTTTTAATTTGATACTACAAAAATCGTTAGAATTGTTGTCTAGGATGAATAATGGCGGAATAATGGGATTTGGCTGCTATCTTGGACGCCATCTTACACCTTTCCAGTAGTCAGACCTTTGTAGACTTTTACTTTGTTATTGATACTACAAAAAAACCGTTGAGAAACCTTTTGTAGCAATTTGGGGTGGGGGTGGGGGGTCAAACTATAAATGCACATCGGGCCTCGGCTGCATTGGCTACCAAAACAGTGGATTTTATACTTGAACCCTGTCGTGTTCTAACGCTCATAACTTTACATATGTTAATCTACATAGAATGAGCTTTCCAACGGTACCAAATATGTTTAGGCTCTAATTAATTCCCCGTTGACTACCATTTCAGCCTAATTCATTCTGACTATAACTGGTTCGAAGACTTCCCAGAAGTTACTCCATGGGAGATGAAGCAACCCATCAAACAATCAAAAAAGGAAAGGCACCTGGGCCAGATAACATCACCATCGACTTACTCAAAAAAGCTGGTAAAGTCAGCACTAGGAAACTAGCCCATCTACTCAACTTATGCCTCAAACAGGGTAAAGTCCCAGAACATTGAAACACTGCAATCATAACGCTGTTATATGAAAATGGGAACCCGAAAGATCCGAACAAGTACAGGCCAATAAGCCTACTCAACTGCATCTACAAACCTTTTACCAAAGTGATCACCAACCGAATCACCAAAACGCTAGATGAAGACCAACCACGGGAACAGGAAGAAGAAGCTACTCGACCATTGATCATCTCCATTCGGTAAATCAACTAAAAGAGAAAGCAGCAGAATATAAAATGCCACTCGCTGTAGCATTTGTTGACTTCAAGAAGGCCTTCGACTCAGTGGAAATCCCCAGTCATTGATACTATAACACAACAAGGCGCAGACCCCGCACATGTCAGAGTTTTGCAACAGCAGTCCCTTTATTAGGCTACATAAAGACTCTGCGCCGTTTCAGCTCGAAAAACGAGTAAGACCAGCTCACACAAACTCTTCACAGCTGATGATCTTCCGAAACCTAGACTGGGCAAATAAAGGAATCAAAATTGACGGCGAATACCTAAGTAACGTCAGATTAGCTGATGACATCATTCTCTTTGCTGAGATCCTTCCTGATCTCCAGATAATGTTAGACGAACTGAATGAAGAAAACAAGAAAGTTGGTCTTCACATGAACTTCAGTAAAACAAATGTCATGTAAAACAAACATGTTGAGGTCAAAGACACAATGGGCTGGTCATGTTTCAAGAATGTCAGACAACCGCTGTAAGTAAAAACCTGGGAGGCGCGAAGACAGAATGAGCAAAACATATTCATGTAGTTCAGACCTTTTGTATTTGACGTGATTTTGCGCCATCAAAATTTTCCAAATGTTTTTCATAAAGCTTGAAACCCCCACAACCTTTAATCAGCATAAGTATGATAATACAAACATATGAATTAACTACAAAATAGATAGAAAAATCAAAATCTATTGAACAAAATATGAGATTTAAAACCAAATTTTCATGATCTAAATGTAACGAAAAATTAAATAAGTCTCTGTTTGCTGATTTTGTTGTCTTAATGAATGCAACATAATGATTAATACCGAGGAATATTGAAATAATCTTACTTGCATTGGTACAAGTTGAGTGGTGTGGTCCCTCCTATAGCACTTGTAGAATTGCTTTCTTTTCGCATCTCATACTCCAACATGGACGATATTTCTGTTGTTGTACCACATTAGGGTTAGAGGCACCCCCCCCCGATCAAGCCATCTCACCGAGGCCGAGGGGTTGGAACCTTATAGTCAATAAAGCATAATGGTGCAGTAATTGTTTTATGTAAGCCCAACAGAGTTCTGCAACATATCTACCGACTTAACAGTTCCGTTATCAGGCTACATAAAGACTCTGGTCTCCTCCGCTGGAAAAGGAGTAAGACAAGGCGACACCAGCTCACCCAAACTCTTCACAACTTTCCTCGAGATGATCTAACGAAATTTAGACTTGTCAAATAAAGCAATCAGAATACCTAAGTAATGTCAGATTTGCTGACGACATCATCCTCTTTGCCGAGAACCTTCATGAACTCCAGATAGTGTTAGACGAACTGAATGAAGGAAGCAAGACAGATGGTCTTCACATGAACTTCAGTAAAACCAATGTCATGTGCAACACATATGTTGAGGACAAAGACACAACGATCAAAATCGAAAACACAGAGCTAAATAAAGTAGACCACTACATCTACCTGGGACAGATAATCTCCATGAAATCCCCAAAAGAAAAAGAAATCAAACGAAGTATCATCCTAGGTTGGCAAGCTTTCGGAAGAGCAAGCTCTACATTCACGAACAAAAAGAAGTGTCTATAGCCCATGTGTCCTCCCAATAGTCACCTATGGAGCTGAAACATGGAACCTAACAAAAAGATTGGCTCTCAAACTAAGAATCATGCAACGTGCACAAGAGCGGATCATGCTTAACATCACATGGGGAGACCACTAGCATGGGCACAGAATATTAGAGAAAAAACAGGAGCCAGAGATATCATAGAATCTATTAGAAAACTCAAATGGCAATGGACAGGCAATGTTGCAAGAATGTCAGACAACCGTTAGACATCACGACTCACAACATGGATCCCAGAGATCATATGCGAAATTATGGCCGGCAAAAAATGAGATGGCGTGACGATTTAGACAGGTTCAGGAGATACTGGCGCCGTGACACTCGCGTTAGAGAGATCTGACGAATCTTGGTGGAAGGTCTATGTCCAACGATGGACGTTAAAAGGCTGCTGCTGATGATGGTGGTGATGATGATGATGATGACGGATCTTGGAACGACAAATGTTAAAAGGCTGCTGATAATGATGATGATGATGATTATTCGCTGGTAACCTGGTTGCCACTATGACATATTCTGAATATTTTTGCCCCCCCCCCGGAAAAGTAGCAGCGGACGCCCATGGATAGAGGTAGATGTGTGTGTGTGTGAAGCTAAATCTATTCATGAAAGTTCACATTTCTATATTGATTGAATCATTTTATGAGAAATGTACTAATTTCCTTTTTTTTCTCTTTTCATTCCTACATTCAAATCGAATAAAACACAGGATTTAACGTTTTAGAATCATTAAGATTCCAAGGAACTAACTTCTCTTGTCAACTTCACGGGTTTTTACTTCTACAATTTAAGCTGTAGAGGAATTATGCTGTATTCAAATTAACCCCCCGATACAAATTGTCACAAATCTCATTACAATTTTTGTTGAGTAAAAATAGAGAAATTAGGGATAGGTTTATGCTCATTAGAAGTAATGTAAGTCAAAGGAGTCATTTTGTGATAATTATATATGCGCACGACTAGTAGTATTCTTCATTGTTTCTGTTCCCCCCTCCCCCATTGTAGTTGGCATTGAGTTTCGGTTGACAGGTATGGACATATCAATATGGCATATCAAAAGATTATACATTGGGTCAAGTTGAAGAAAGAAGATAAAGGTTAAAGTCCAACAATAACAAATGATTTAGTGTACCTGTTGTACAATGATTGGTGGAATATATTTTGTATTCCTCATCGGAGAAAATAGTTCAGATATTCTATACTTATTGTAATAACAATTTGCATTCAGAGTTTGAATCCAAATTTCTCCCAGAAAATTGCGTTTTACCCCCAAGAATCGGTTCTATGCGAAAGATAGTTAACTGGGGCAGGTGTTAAGCTATATTTCCAAAGAGTTCCATGAATCTGGAAGCAAAAAAGTAATTTTTTGGTCCGGCCAAAAACTAACGTCCATAATCTTAATGTACGGAAGACTAAAAAGGAAGAAAAAACTTTTATTTCCGCATTAAATATCGGTATGCTCCATTTAGGCCTTCCACGGGAACTAGCTGGAAACCTCCCGGTAGGGCGTGTTTCCAGCTAGTAAAGTATAAGTTTGATCGTACTTATTTAATAAATCTTTTTTTAAAGGTTTAATGCCTGTTATGCGATATTTCGTAGTGATGATACATGAATGAGTTTGGAAGAGCTGTGTTATGAGATAGTGTGAATAGCAAAGCGGGAAAATATAAGCGTGTCTGGCAGAATGATATGCCGTCAATTAGGTGTGAAGTTGAGTTGGCCATTGGTGGGTTGATTCGATTCGAGTTGTCATATTTATATGTTGGCTCCAAAAAGGGTTCTTTGAAACGAATCTCAGCAATTTCTGATTGGTCCAAAAATGCATAATTGTATTTTGGCTCCGATTTTAGGGTGCGATCGAAAAAGGCCGTTTTGATCCTTTTAAATAAATAATCATATCATTCATTTAGGACTTTGAAATAGACGTGCACAAACGGGTGTTCCTAAAAAGTCATTCTTACGACTTAATTTATAAGGTAAATCTGTAGTAGGTATTTATCCGCCTCCCCACGAGGGCAGAATGTAACACAAGGTCTAGTTTAGTGTGGGGATCCTCACAGAGACAGCAAAATGACCATTTGCCATGGTACTTTGTCTTTTGGCACGTCTCAGGCATCAGGTGTTCCCTAATCCTGCTATTGCAACGGGGAGGCATTATACTTTTGGAGGGCTCAGGAAAAACCTGCGTCGGATAAATGGGAATATGTAGTAGTAAAGAGCATGACTACATTACGGTTAGGCTAGCAATGAACAAATAAATAAATTATCTGCTTGAAAAAAAGGAAGGACAGAAAGAAAAAAGAAAGAAAGAAAGAAAGAGGAGGGGGGAGGAAATAAAAAAGGAAAAGACATCTTTTGCCACCGTAGATACGTGACTCTTCCCTACCCGCAAGGTAGCAGCGAGCCGGATACTCTGACAGACGACAAGCCACTATTTAAAACAGGACAATATTTTCTCCACATACGAACCACTTCTTTTTTTTCAACAAAGGCTATCTTTACTTACTTCCCATCATAGCACATGTTTTAGGCGTGTGTATATACATACATTATCTATATAAATATATATTTATATAAATATATATATATTTATACGTATCAGTTTGCAAACTCTTCTTCAGGTAAGTGATTGTTACCTCATACATCTTTACGTTTTTGTTAATTAATTAATGAACGAATAATTTGTTTTTGGTCTTTTGGGTCCAGTGTTTAATTCACTGCGGGTAGTGAGTTTCCAGGGGACCCATTTTCTTGTGTTATCGCACGATTGCATAAAGTTAAACTCTGTTTTCAGACCAGATCAAAAGGGATCTACTCCAACTATGAGTCTAAAACGTAAAAAACCCGAATAATCCAGCACAATCAGGACTTTTAATGTTAAGTACGCTCAAGTTCTTATATCGAAATACATACATACGTAGGTAAAGCAATAAGTCTGTAGCCGAATGATGAAAAAGCATTTATTTTACACAACAAATATTTATTTTTCTACATAATCTCCTTCCTTGTCAATTCACTTAATTAATCACATAGATCGGATATTATACAGTGAACAAAAAATGTAGCTAAAACAACGTGTCAGCCTACGGACTTATTGATCCACCCTCGTATATCGAAATTCCAGAAATCAATATATCTAGAGATTTTACAAGATTTTTTAAAACACGTTTGTTTTAAATTCCACGGAAGTGTCATGGATTATTGTACTAATCTTTAACTAAATCTGAGGGAAAGGCTCTCTGTGCCAACTTAATATCAGAAGAGTTTTTCTTTTCTTACTTGAGTTTGAAACGCGTATAACCAGCGTCTTCATTTCAGAGAGAAAAATCTTCGTCAGATTTAGTTTTGAAAGGTTTCAACTTTGTTTCTAATCAACTAAACATACTATACTGAATGTTTTCACAACATGGATTATGAAGTAAACTTTTTCCCGTTTTCTAATGACTGCATATCATATCTAAACATTTGCTGTATATTTGTTTCATGTTGTACGAAATGTATTGCGTGTACGGTGTACATCGACAATATTCAATCATTATTTTTTTCTTCTTCGTTCTTCTGCATATTTTTATAGTGAAAGAAAGAAGTGAAAATCCTGGTATCTTCTTCTCTTCTCTTGTCTACTTCTCTTTGCCTTCTATTTCACCCCATCTTTCCTCCTATCTATCTCTTTTCTATTTCCTCTTACTTTTTCTTTATTTACTTTATAATAAAAAAGACTAAAATGGATCACCTTTCTTTCTTCTTCCCTTCCTTATGCTATGCAAAAGAACGATAGAAAGAAAGAAAAGGGTCCACATTCCACAACAATGTGAAAATAAAGCACTAAAACGATTAAAACTGATTGTACAACCTTGTTTTGAAGAAGAAAGAATATTTTCAAAATAAAACGTTAAAATATTAATATTTCAGTCTTTTCCTAAATATTCAAGTCGTATAATATTCTCTCGAGACAATTACAATGTAAAATTAGTTTTGCGTATTTCATGCCACTGCAGTTACACTTTCCAAAAATAACAAACGAGGAAAGTTTCTTTCGAGGCTAATAATAATTATTGTTGAATAGTTGGTATGTTCAGTGAGGTTCAGACGAAGAAATCGTTCAAAACACACCTTCTTTGTAGATAACACATCGTACTAAAAGTAATGGATAAAATAGGAGAGGCCTGGGCTAGTTGGCCCACTTTTGCACTCAAGGCAGTGTGAAGAATAATTTAATGACGTTAGGGGAACAATTCATGGTTTAAACTGAGCATCAATATCTCGCCTAAATGTGTGATATCAACAAATGGCAAAACTATTGAAACATAACTGACCTAGTGATACAGGGACCGACTTGCCCCATGTAGGGGTGGGGTAAGCTGGCCTATGGTATGGGGCAAGTTGGTCCCTCATTTTCAATAAGCAGGAAACCATTCACAAGAACGCTGAGCAGTGCAGTTTTTGTATCTTTTTATGCGTCACTCCCCAACGATACCTTTGATATACAAGTTTGCTCACAGTTATGCATGTCTGGCTGATACCATTCACTAGCTTTGAAACCTGATCCGAACAAATCTTCAAGTTTACTTTTAATGATCAACTCATTTTCTGCAACACGTACACGCCAGATGTCCGGTGCAAGAAGGCAGGCGATTATATGACTTAGCCATGTGATACAAAATGACCGAAAACCCTTTAGTCTTCAAATAAAAGCCTGTGGTCCGACTTACCCCGGGGTCCAACTAGCGCCGGTCTCCCTAGTAAAGAACAGTACCAGCAGTGATGGAAATCTGTTTTGGGGAAATAGGTATACGCTAAGGCTGGGTTTTAGGAACTGGGTATAGGGGAGACCGGGCTGGTTGGTACTTGGGGCACGTTGAATCACTTGCTTAAATCTGTGTTTGGAGATGGAGCCACTGTTAGCCTCATTTTTAACAGAACATTTGTTTCTAAGTTTGAGTCACGTGTGCAGTAAGCATGACAGGTTTTGCGGGAAAACGTTTTTTTTGTCACCCTGGTAAGTCATTTTTTCACTTTGACAAACGAGTGCCTACTTCATGCTGTAATGTGCAGTTGATGATAATGCAGTTTATGAGAAGTGACAATAAACAGTATATATACTACATTTCAAGCAGCTTCTGTAAGAATTCAATTTTATTGGAATAGAATGTAAACAAAACCATGTGTTTGGAGTGGTACATTGTAAGAGGGGCTACAAAAAGCCTATGGAATAAGCCTACAAAATAACAAAACAAACTTCAAACAAGTCAAAAAAAGTTCAGAGAAAAGTGGAAAAGGGACGAGAAACAAATGAAAAACTAATAACACTGATGGTCGATCCACCACAGAGGATGAAACGCGTAGACCCTTATTCCAATTTAAAGCCCAGTGAGAATTGGGTAAAGTGCACATCTTGTCAAATGTGGGCACATGTTGAGTGCTTTTCAGGAAACAACAGGGATTTCTTTGTCAAAACTGTACATCTGATGATTTTGAATTTGACTATTAATTGTCTAGCATAAGGAATCAAATTGATAATTTGCTCTTTGGTGGCTAAGATTTGCTACTGATTTTGTTTTGATATCTATTTCCATTTATTGGGAGAGGGGTGTCAATAACGTTCTGTTTGGTGTCGTCATTCTTTTCTTATTGTTCTTGTTCCATCTTCCACCTTATTACAATGCATCATTGAGGTCCACTCACATATGATTCCACTTGTCCTAACAGGTGGTCATTATAGTCCTAACATCTTACTTTTTACTCAAATACATTTTCTATTACTCTTAATAATTCTGTCTGGTTTAAAATGTTATATGTATATATCACATATGTATCTACTAGCAACGTGATTGACAATTACATACGTATAGATTAGATATATAGAGGAAGGAGATATTTCTCCGCCTCTAGTTTACACACAAACAAAATACGTTCCACTTCCATCCTGGGTTACTTTTTACGATAACAACTTTTCTTTGAAGTTTCGCAGTTTGCTAGCTGAGAACAGAGCTTCTGAGAGGAATTGTCTGAGGCGGTGCAAAACTGTTATCTTACCGCACTCCCCACCCACCCCCTCGTCCTTTAACCAATCTGTTCCCATCTGATATCACTTTTTAGCACGCCATATTATGCTCGCTCGCCGGCAAACCGTGTCCAATAGTTTCGTTGAACGACGTGTCGCCGAAACACAGTCAGCCGAAAGCAGTTTCGTCCTGCGGACGATTCGGAGACAACCTGTTTGACGAACATCAGTTTTGCCTACTTGGCTTTCCGCCGACTGCCTTTTCGTCGAATAAATCTGACATTTCTGAAAAATAATTTTATTTTACATCTTAAATAACTACATTGGAAGAACGGGATGATAAAAACATATATTATAAAATGAATTTTTGCGAATGATCAGAGAAATAATCGAGCAGACATCGACACCCTATTTTATTAGTTAATTTAGTGATTGACTGCATTTAGGAAAAACTTAAAATATATTGAAAATTACGCTTGTTACGGCAGAGGTGTCTGTTTCAGTGTTTCAAATTTGAAACGTAGTAGTTTTACATCTAGATTTATAGCCAAAGTTAGCCATTTATAGCCAAACGAAATTTTGGGATCCTCAAACAAAAAAGACCCAATATCAGGATTTTGCCAAAATAATCTTTAAATATTTGAGCCTCATTTAAAAAAAATCTAAATTTACATCCAACATCTAAACCAAAATAATCTAAATTTAGATGTAACACAACCAAAATAATCTTTGTCAGTAGTCAACTTATTTTATTAATGAACATACAAGTGCTGCAGTGTGTGGGTCACTCCCTGGTAAGTTGGGATCCACCTTAAACACATCCTCACCATTGGCACTTCTTCTTGCTGAAGAAGCAAACTACTTGGAAACGAGATTAGTCAACAACGTATTGAATTGGAGGTTTCGATTCAGAGCTTTACCCAAGAAACTCTCAGGCCCTTCTTGGCCCTCCGATGCACCGGCTGCACCTCTCAGAGACCTTGGCTGATAACATCGATCAAAGGACATGTCTAATTGCCACTGTTGTAATTTTAACCTTAGAACCTACTATGCAACTAAAAGGAAGATTTTCTGTAGAATTGGTAATCCGACTGCCAAGAAAAATACCTTAAAATTATTAGCGCATTTAATTATACTAAGTCTATCATTCATTTCACATAGTCTTGGAATGCTTAAGATTCATGTAATAGGCTTGATTTCGCTAGTCTTCTTAATATTGTTTTGTAACCCGAAATATTGCTATTTTCCTTAAAAAGGTATCACAAATGTGTTTAACTTTCTTTTCTCCCTTTCTTTCTTTTTTTTAAATAAATGTTGGGATACATTGTATTGGGTGTGTGCAAAAGTTTCCAGCGAAAAAACGGTTTACAATCATGTATTCAGTCTCTAGTTTAAAAAAAAAACGAGTTTTGGGACATTTGCACGCACCTAATAATTGAGCACATAAAACAAGATCGAAAAAAAAAACGATCGGAGCGATAATATCTTATTTATAAATCGTTTGTTTCGACAGGTCCATTTCAAATAGTACGAAACATAACAAGATGATGAATTATGTTTTTTATAAGCTTGTTGGCCATTTTCTGACATTTCTGGTCCACCTCCTTTCCGTACGGTGCATACATTGGGAACATAAAACACAATCTCTGTTGCTAGCCCGAGTCTGTAAAGAACTAACTCGAGAAAAGACATTCTAAACATCTGTTAGCTGCTTCTTTGACAAATAAGAAATAATCATAAATGCCAGAAGAAACCAGTCAGGCTACAGAATTCAGCAGAAGACTTGGTTTACGCCCAGATGCTATGATCACTTAGCAACGAAAGCTTCATGGTTAGCAGAAGTCAAATCTTACCTGCTATAGGGAAGCCTGGTTTATGCCCAGCCACGATGACCACTTAACTAAGAAAGTGTCATGGTTAGCTGATCGGGGAGGGGGCTATTTGAAAATGACCCCCAAAAGCTTTATAAATTATAGTTCACCAACTGCATTTCTACTGACATTATACAATAACAAGGATATATTTGTACATATAGGAATTGCATAAATTATTATTCGGCCTTTCGGGTTAGTTTTCACCAATTAAGTGATAGTGCATGTCTATTTATTTACACCCCACCGCCGGGCTCCCAAATCTCTAGCTATATATATATAGCTATTATGCCACTAACTAAACATGGACTTACTTTGAATAGCGCATCCTATGCTATCGTTTTTAGCAGTAATCTTAAATACACAAATAAATTGTTATGGCTTATTTCATTTCTCCAAGGTATAAACAATTGTTTTCGATTTATTAACATCGTAGCTAAAGAACTGTTACGAAGTGGGTTAAATTAATTTGGTCTAATTATATCCGACTCCATACTTAGTTCAATTCTTAGTTTGGATAGAAACGAAACATTATAAATAATAGTAGTACTAGTTACTATGTCCACATAAGCTAAGCGGTTGTCGCCCGCTGCTGCTAGTTATGAGATATACAAAGGGTAATACTTTATGTGCGTGAGAAGGAAGTCTTGTTCTTCCATTCTTTTTCTTCGAGTTGTCGGCAAAAACTAATGGGAATGCATAAAAGAGTAAATAATTTTGCATTCAACATTTGAATGAAATAAAGACATATGCAATATTGCATAGACAAGCAAATGTAGATAAAAAGAATTCTGTTATCAGAGATGTAATTTGGGCTTGGCTAATGCAACACGCCTTTACTTTTATTTCCACTGTTCTGAGACAACCTGATCCTGACTCTCAGTACATATATATGGCTTTCGCTGCTCAACGGGGACACGAAATGGAAGTCCTTGCCTAACAAAGAAAGGAGTAATTAACATCTGCAAACTACGTTACATGCGTTGCTGATGATTAAAGAAAATGGTTTGCTACCGTTATTTGACACTACCGGGAAAATGAGCACCTCTCTTTACATACGGATAGTACACCCGAGGAAGGTCGTAGAATGGATCGGCCGTAACGTCGTGTTAACAACAGAAATAACAAGAAGAATGAGTCCAATTGTCTTTGAAAACTCTTTGAATGTTAAATGACTCTTCTCAAAATTATAGACAGTACCTTCATTCAACCATGTTTATTCTGATCACATCCGGCTCTTTTACCAAAACTTTTGTTGCACAGATACGCGCTGTTAAATGGTTTCCAGGGGATGAATACGAGTGGTGCGGACTTTGTACATTTGGTTTCCCAAACAACATCTAAAAGCAAGTCTTTTCAAGGAGCCATAAAGAAACCATGACTTTTCGAGAGACGTTCGTTAAGACGTGTTTGATTTTGAACGCAATTCAACATTTCGCTGTTCATTTGATAAACAACAATCCTGAGATATGAGTTGTCTAGTGGTTTATAAACAAGGCATTTAAGTCAGACTCAGTTAACAGGTCTTTCATGCACTTTCGACCCCTGGAAGCCTTTTTGTAATGAAAGAATAAGGATCAGGACAGACTCCGGAGATGGATTAAAATTAATCAGAACGTTTCACTCTGTCCCATATAGCTTTGGGTCTGTGGAAACCCTAGGGTTGAAACTTTCAGTCCATTTAAGTCATTTTCTACTCGGTCAATGAATCCAAAGTGTTTAGCAGCGGTGGCGAATCTATTCACGAGTAATTGAAGCATGCACAACAGTCCCGTTCCGCCAGCATAATGTCTAGTTCCAGGAGATCTGTTTTCCCAGGCTGCGCCTCCCCATTGCACTAAAAGGGGTAGGGTTAGGGAATTCCCCGATGCCTGTGGCATACCAAATGCGGGGTCGAGGGAACTAGTAAATCTTTGCTTATACCCAAAAGTACGCGTGTGGGGTCCCAAATTAAACCTGATATTGTGTCGAATTTGCCCTCATGGGGAGGCGAATAAAGAGCCCATTTTGTGCGCAACGACCAGCGAATTGAGAATTGCGCTTAGTGTTTTGTCTCTTGGCCGACATTTTTAAATGTTGAAGATGCCATCGCTACAAGGTGAATTCCTTTATTTTGATTCATTATATTGTCAGTCAGCATTCCAGCGAAAAAGGAAGTAAACAGTATTGCTCAGTATCAGGGTAATTATATCGTCTTCCTTGCCGTTGGCGATAATAGAAAAGTAGCCTATTCTCCCCATCTCTCTCTCTCTCTCTCTCTCTCCACTTGTCGTATATACGCTCTGTATGGATGTTTCAGTAACATAAAAAGGAATAAAAGTTTTTGTTAAGTAGATGGACGATGATAAAGAAATCTACATTTTTGTCAAACTCCAGTCCACTTTATTTCCCCCGTGAAAAGAACAACAAGAATAATCTTTTCACTGTTCACTATTTGTCCACCTCGTCACTTTAAATCAAACCGATATATAAAATTAACATTTCCCTACCGTGATTTGAAAGCACGACCAACTTAGCCAAACATTATTTATTATATATACAATACAAAAGTTGCAGTAATCATCTTCAGTTGGAATAGAAGTAGGCGTGGAGTTTGAACTTGCAGCACCCAGGCTTGTTTTAGTTCATACACTTTTCACTAAGTTGTCTCGTTGCAAATAATTAAGTAATTTACTATTAATTGATAAAATGCACTGTAATTACACCATAAATCCGAATGCACCCGGATGCACGTAACTAACCTGCCCATGGTACCCCATCCAGTGTTGCCAACTCAAAAAATATTTTCGCGCTAGTTTAACTGCCAAAAAGCGCTAAATCTTTTAAAATGGCCAAAAACCACCAAAAAGAAGCTAAAAATGGTCATAAATAGCCAGAAAAGGGACAGAAATGGCCAAAATGTTTTAGGTGAAAATGCGCTAATTTAGCGCTTTTTGCACTGCCAAAACAAGAAACGCGCTAAATTGGCATCACTGACCCCCATCCCTTTAGGAAAATACACTTTGGTGGTGAGAGAACAAGTCTGCTCGGTCTGATTAGTTCCCTTGTACATTAAAACGATAATACCTCTTCAAAACTGACCAAATGTTAAATTACCTCATAAATATTTCCAAAACATTTGACTAACCTTTGTGACTACCAATCTTGGTGGTTTTAGGCTGGACCGTATTATCAATTAGGCACAATAGCCACTTGGGCCTACGAAAAGTATATTTCAAATCATTTAAGAAATCTAAATATTATAAAATTATAAAAATATATGCATTTTGAAATATTAGTTTCTTTTCTTGACTCTCTCTTCTTACTCTCTTATTATCATTGATTTTGTGTCTAAAGTTTAAGAAACAAAGGTCAGTTTCTTCTAACAAAAAGTCTACAATAAAAGAAATGATTCATTCGATATATTGGTTTCACTTTATAATTTATTCATTATTATTTAATCTTATATCGTGTGTGACATTCAAATGTTATTACGCAGCAAAATTTGTTCTTGAGCACGGACGCGCAGCTTTGAGGAAACAAAACTTGTTGCAAAACATGTTGTTTGTTTTGTTTTTTTGGAAGAGGTATATGTATTCACTCGTGCCTGTCTGTCTGTCTGTGCACACAGTATCTTCAAAAGCTCTCAATGAATTCCAATGACATTTTATAGAAGGTGGGAACAAGCAGAATAATATTATAGATTATATCTCTATTTACATTAAATCTACAAATAATGCAACTACATCAGTAAATCTTTTACTTTTATCGTTATTTTCTATGGTCAATGTTCCCTATAATTTTTCGTGGCATGTACGGGACCAAAAAGCCTGTGAGCAGCTGGAAAAGTGGGGTGTGCAGAAAACATCTCTACAATATCTCCAAAAATTCTCAATGAATTTCAATGGCATTAGGAAGAAGTGGTTAAACCTTAGGGCGGATCCAGGAATGTTTACATCGTAGCTAGGTAAGCTATGGGGTAAAGAAGAATTGGTTACATTTTTAGGCGAATCCAGGAATTCTTTTACAGTTACCCTCCCTGCATCGAAGCTATATATGAACTGATTTTCCTTCAGTTTTTAGTTGGTGTATGGTGTTGGCACAGGTATGCGCTCTCCGAGTGCTTTCTAGTGTTACAATTTGTGACAAACATGCAATACTTGTTTTTTTTAAATGTCTTTTATGTACAAGAAAAGAGTGACAATGAAATTAAAAAAGAAATGTTTCGTGCGTATTGAACATTCAAGATGTTTATGGTAGAAAAGTATATTACTGCGAATAGCAACCAATGAAGTCAGCCAGGAAGGTCTTTCTGAGAAAGCAGGCCATGAATACAAAATAATCTATGCCTGGATAATTTGTAATGATGGTTGTCCAAGTGGAAAATTTATTATATAATATGTGATTCATTTCATCATAAATTTATTATATAATGTGATTCAGCATGTTCGACATTTGAGTCGTAGCATCTTAGAACTAGAATTGACAAAAGAGCAAAGTAAAAGAAATTTACCACAGAACCAATAAATTTTAAAAAAATGATAAATTGTTTTACGGTTAATTTATGATTACTTGGGATTAATTTTTTATTTCGTGACTCAGTGCAATTTTTAAAAAGTCACTCACAATTAAAGGTCTCTACAAGATGACATACATTTTTATTAAAATTGGTTGAGTTTTACAAAAATTACAGAATTAAAGTCGTCGATTTGTGTAAAACCTCAACTTAATAATATTAAGGGCAGAGAGCGATAAACGCGCCCGTCCGATTTGTGAAATTTCCGTATCTAGATATTTCAACAAACTTTTTTAATTGTGCTTTGCTCGAGCGGGGTAGGATTCGTACCCGCTGGAGCTCGCTGAATCCCCCCTGTTATAACTACAGAGACAGACACAAATAACATTTCTAAAGCCCAATGTATTATTGTATAAAGGTGGATACACTTAGACAACTCAATATTGTCTCAAAACATAAAAAATTCAACTTTTATCTTCAGCTTGTTCTCTTAGCCCAATTCATCGGCTTCGTCTGTTTCTCAATCTGGATTATCTAACATGAAATACATGTTGGATGTGTCTTGTTCATATTTTCTTTTAAGTCTTTGTTATTAATACAAGGCTATGTTAGTGATCGAATCATAAACCAATTGGATGAAGTATTTGATATCGACCTTAGAATATGTTCTAATATCAACTAATACCCATTTCATATGGCGTCAAATTGTCCCTGTAATTATTCAAATTTCAATCTTTTCTCGGGGGCTTCCGTACCCAACAGTATGGGCTCACTGCGCTTGCCAGAATCATAGTCTAGATTAATGGGTGAATTTTAGATGTTTGCCTGGGCCGTTTTGGAGTCCCAACCCATCCCTGAATTCAGGGCAGAAATATTGATATGCCGTCAGAACAAAAGAATGGTTTATGTGTACAAGAAAAGGTTTAATTGAGTGATAATTTGGGGTGATATTTCAGTACTTTTGCAAGTACATTATACGTAGTGCAACAATATAAGTTATTTAACGTGACTTAACGTCGCTTATTCTATTCAACGAAGGGTGGGGTGGGAGGGGGGGCAAGGGAGAACCTTGCTAAATCTCGGCGGGGGGCTACCCGGGGGGTAGATAATCCGTCACCGTCTCAGTGTTTCAGAAGCATTGGCTGGTTGCAATAGAAACCGGAATTACCAGGAAGGATTTTCCGTATCGATTGTTGCTAATTTTATTTTATCAAGTTTGTTTTAAATTATAGAATCAACATTCCAAGGTAACTTATGAATCACTGCCACCCAAATATGCTTCTTTTTACCTCGGAAATTAAACAGTGGTAGGGTAAAATTAAGTTACCTTGATGAAAATGCTACCAGTAAGGTTTGAACCATAAATTCATGATTTAAAAAGAAAACCAGCCCGAATACAGCCGGACACAAACCAAGGGATCAACTTAGGATAAGCTTACATTGCAAATTGAACCCCCCACTAATAGGTAATTTTCGAAAAAAAACAAAAACATTGTTTTCCCTACTTATTGAGGGGAGTGTGTGCAAAATTTCAAGTTTCTACTATGAACGGTTAGGGCTGGGTGAAGTCTGGATGCATAGATGTCAGTGCACATAAATAACATAAACCCAGCAACAGTGTTCAAACCGGTCTGTTGTGGGTAGCACTGATTAACACACACACACGCACACACAGAGGCTGAGGGGAAGTGACCGGTTTTCTGTTTCTTTAAAAAATTTACGCTTTTATTTGACTCAACCAAAAATAAATCCTTGAATTCACGATTGAAATTATGGGACATGTGAGGCTTTTTACAAGAAGACTGGAAATTGCGCCACAAAGAAATTATTAACATCTGCAATAATGCTATTCCTTATTCTGGTCAACTGTATCATTATGATGAATTATATCAACTCGTTGAAAATCCGGCCTATGGGTGGAGTTTTCAGCTAGTTTCTGCGGAAGGCAATAAAAGATCCAAACTGTTTGGGGGTGGGGGGTACCGTAATTCAATATCTCAGTCTACAATGCACGTTTCGGCTACTTAGAGGTCACATACAGATAAATGGAATCAGACTTTTAGTATTATAGATAGATAAATGGAAATTAGATCATTATTATCGGGATGAGCGCCAACACAGACCCCACACTATTATTATTCAGTTGCAAATCACCAGGACTTTCTTTTTGCATTCTGTAATTTAGGGGTACCTTAATTCAATACCTCTGGTTACAATGCTCTAGTCTGTCAGATGTTATTAGTTAAAAATGTTGATGTCAATAAATATTAAATCTTCAGCGATTTTTAGTCTTGTTTAATCTTTAAAGAGTAAGAGACAGCATGGGGCGGATCCAGCCTGTTAAGCTGACCATCGTCCAAAATTAGGAGGGGAGTCTTTTAGAGGGGTCCTGGGGCATGCTCCCCGAGAACTTTGAAAATGATGTATCCAAGATTGCCAAAATTGAGTTTCAAGACATATCTACTGAAATTAAGATAAATACAAATTTTCGGAAAAATTCTAAGGGTCTTGAAGGTTGTCATGTGTTGAGACGAAAATATTTAAAACTCGGAAGGCGCTTAGAAAACAGTATAAATAAAAACTTTCGGAAAAATTCTGATGGTCTTTCAGGGTCTTCTGGAAGACCATCAGAATTTTTCCGAAAGTTTTTATTTATCTTAATTTCAGTAGATGATATGTCTTGAAACTCAATTTTGGCAATCTTGGATACATCATTTTCAAAGTTTTCTGGGTCCGCTCTTGGACAGTCAAACAACATAAGAAAGAAATGTGTCCATTTGTCATAACATGTTTCAGTAAAACCTGTTGAAATAGAGTATCGTTGAAGATTGTCAAAGCGATGCATACGAGGAGGGGGGTCAATAAGTCCGTAGCTGGATTTTGATCTGAAATTGTCACTGATGTTCGATCTGGGTGATCAATATTCACCACAGAATTAAGTGCATTGACAAGGAAGGAGATTACGTTGAAAAATGAATACAGCAATAGCTTGAATAGTGCAGCTTCGATTAGTGCGGGTTTTGATGTAATACGATTAAGTTCTTTCTGTACAAATTAATGAAACTAAGTATAAGCTGAAAACAAAAACACATTAAATTATAATAAAACCTTGAACAGTGCTATTTTGAACAGTATAGGACATTTTGGAACTAATTAACCGCACTAATCAAGGTGTATATATATATATTTTACATATATATATCTATCTGTTTTATAAAACAATGTTGTTGTTGTTTTATAAAGGGCTTATTGATGTACCTACGTAATCATATTATGATGCACGTTGTAAAAAAGAGATGAAAACACCATGAAAGAAATTCAGTTGACATGACAGGTATGAACGTCCCCTCCAGGGCACATGCCTGGGCGAAGCGTATGGA
>VCCN01005374.1:1692349-1727865 GCA_006491835.1 Architeuthis dux | reverse complement strand
AAACATTACCCTATAGAAAATAATCTGTTATTTGAAATTGACAACACATAGAACCAAACTGAAAAAAGAAATTCAATTATTTTGCAACTCATGAAGTTAGCAAAATATGGTTGGGTTCTTGATCATCAACCCTTATAAGCAGTCACTGCTTGTTGGTGTTGATTTTGTGGTGACTGGGAAAAAGTCATAGGAACAGAAGTCATGGAAAAAAGTCATAATATGTGCTAATGTGTTCTAGCAAAAGTCATAACTTTGGTTTCTGGCAAGGTAACATTTATTAATAACAGGGCTAGTTGGTACATTTTTCACTTAGATGGCTGTAACTTCCTAAGAACTTAATTCATTAAAATGCAAATATGACCAAAAGTTACTATGGAAAAGGAGGATGGGTCGTTTAAATCTGAAACATTAGTTAAGTTTATTATATTATCATTTAAACATTTGGAAAAAAGTGTACCAACCTACACCACTAATAGGGATAGTTGGTACAATCTGATGGGGCAAGTTAGTTCTCTTGCTAGTAGGTACAGTAGGTAATATATTGTTATAATTGAGAAATTAAAAATTTTAAACCAGACAAGTATTAACAGTAATAGAAAATAGAAATGTTTCTGCTCAAAATGAGACTAACAGTGGTGGAAACAAAAATTAAATCAAGTAATTCAACCAATGTACCAACCAGCCCCGGTCTCCCCATATATATATATTTTTAATTTATAGTAATAAAATAACTATTTTGAATAAAATGAATAATATTTCAATAAAGTAAATGTTGAAGATTAAAGTCACATTTAATGTATAGAAATAAAATCAGTCATATTTTAATAAAGTAAATATTACTTACTTTATTATTATAAATTAAGTGTGACTTTTATAGCTAATATTTACTTAATTAAAATATTACTTATTTTATTATTTGTTTATAATTTGCTCTGACTTTTTTCCTAGTCAGAAATCAAAGTTATGACTTTTTTTTTTCTTTGTGAGTTTTTCCATAATGTTATTCTTATGATTTAATCGATTTTGTACAAAACAAGAAAATATGTGATGCTGTTGTAAGAATTGGTTTGAGTATTTTCAGGATTTTAAATAATGTCAACCAGTTCTCTTATTTTACAAAAACTTACTAGCAATAAAGCCAAATTCCCAGCAGATTAAAATAATACTTCTCTTGTACAGTCATCTCTTTCCACAGGTGAAAGACAAATATTAGCTCTGTCATACTTGAGTGGATTTTGTCTATACTAATCAATCCCTGTGAAAAAAATCACGGATATATTTGAATTTCTTTCTTTTTTTTTTTTCTTTTTTTTGTTTACTTTTGGTCACCCTAAGCAAGGCCTTTGGACACTTCTCACACCAAAGAGTTAGTAAAAAGGGAGTTAATTATGACATAGAATTAAGACCAATAAAAAAAAAAGCATGTTAAAATAGCTTATTGATGTTAAAATTGTAAAGCTGGTTTCCAGCTTTGAAGACTAAAAATTACTAAAAAAGAGAGTTAAAATGACTTATAAGTGTCAGAAACACTAAAAATGAAGAGCAATAAGAGAATTTAAGAGACTAACATTGGTTATGACACTCTGGATTTAAAAAAGAAACCATTCAAAAGGGAGTTTGTTCCATCCAGCAGATGTGCTTGTGAAGAATCTATTTGCATGGAACTTGCGGTGAGTCCTTGATATATTTAAAATGTGCCTTAATTGCAGAGCGGGTTTTAACTGAACATTCCCAGACAGGAGGGACAAGAGGGAATGTAGTTCATCTGAACAATTTCCATGGAGGTAACGGTAGAAAAGTGCCAAACTTGCAACATTACGACGATGAGACTATGATTGGAGTGTGGAAAAAAGCTAATCACCCACTAGACTACACATTGGCTTCTCTACTCTATTGAGTGTGGAAAGTGCCTGACGAGAGGAGCTTTCCCAGATGTGCATGCAGTACTCCATTTTTGAATGAATTTGGTTCTTATAGAGGTATAATAGTGCTTTAGGTCTTAGAAACCTTCTTGATTGGTAAAAAGATCCTACTATTTTAGCTGTGTCCTTGGCAACAGAAATAATGTAAGAGTCTCATTTCAAATCAGGTGTGGATTTGTGACTCAGATGTTTATCCAGGCAGGGGGACTCCTCCAAAATAGTGCCATACATCAAGATAGGTGGAAAATCAGGTTTTGCAAGGTATACCTGTATTTAGAATATCAAATATTATTAAAGACAATTTCTTGAAGAAAGAGAAACTTTTCTCACCGATACCTAAGTTGTGAGGGACATATCTATTCTTTAATAAGGGACATCTACACAAAAATCTGTCCAATAATAAATTTGGTTGGGTTTATTTATTTTATTATGCCTCTTTGGGCATCTTCAATTATATAGAATATTTACACATCAACTTTAAAATAAATGTACAATTCATGAAAACACATTTAAATGTACATAAATATAAACAATATTTACAATTTAACACATTATATCAGATTATCTTGAAAATTTCATCAGACTGATCCGAATAATGTCCATGTAAACTCAGGCTCTTTCCATAATTTCTAAACTTATCTAAATTAATTTTAAAACTCTCTACACTAGTGCTATTTTTAACATGACTAGGCAACTTATTCCAAAAACATATTACTCTATTAAAAAAAGAAATCTAATTGTTTAGTAGATTTAGTTTTTGAAACCTGTCTTGTCTATAGCTGTCCAGTTCGAGGAGAGGTATTAAAAAATGGTGGACCATCTTTAGAAATTCCATTAATTATTTTGAAAGTCTCAAATTAATCCCCCCTCATTCTTCTCTCAAGCAAAGTTGTTAAACCCAAGAACTCCAATCTTTCTTTTATTTGAATCTATATTTAACTAAAACAGATATTAATTTTGTATTTTATGTAATTGTTTTGCTTTTATAGTTCATTTCAAAATCTCATTTTTCCTTCATACATAAACTGATACATTTACTTTGTGAATATCTGATATTTGTTCCATAAATACTATGATATAAGAAAAAGTTTAATGTTATGTCTTATGTTTCAAGTGTATTTTTTTTCCTTCCCTATTATAGTATCACTGCCACAGCTGCAGCAGTAGGGGCTGCTGGGATACCGCAAGCAGGTCTTGTGACAATGATGATTGTGCTGACAGCAGTTGGATTGCCAACAAAAGATATTGCTTTGATTCTAGCTGTAGATTGGTTTTTGTAAGTAATACAATTTTGCAAGTTTTTAATAAAATCTATGAATCTACATTTTAGTAAAGATTGAACCGAAGCTTGCCAAAGGCAACCCTAATTATTTATACGAGAATCAGTTTAAACACTAATCAAACAGGTCTGGTTAGTCACTCAATAGAAATTGTCATTTGACCAACGTCTTTTGGCAGCATGCCATGTTTGGGGGTAATCAAATAAAAAATTGGAAAAAGGAGTGATCAAACTAGGGACCAATTTAGCATAAACTTACATTGTAAATTGAACCCCTCTCACCCCAAAAAACTTATATGGGATTTTGCAAAAACAAAAAACAATGTTTTTTTCTAGACATAATGAGGAGTACATGTTTAAATTTTCATCCCTCTAGCTCCATTGGTGCAGTATGTATATGTGATACATACATACATAGCCAGACAGACAAGAAACCTATGTTGACAGTTCTGGTGACAGTTTTGGTTGATGGTTTCTAATAATTGTGTCTTTTTATAAGACATCATTTTCTTTTAGACACCACATCTTTTGGTTGATTTTGTACCAGGAAGATTATGATTAACATGAACATTTCTTTTTAAATGACAAGCTTATTTAAGTAAAAATTAAGAATTCTCAATGTTCCATGGGGAAAATATATACACATATGTATATCTTGTGCATAGCCAAAAATAAATTGAATATCATACAACCAAAATATCAAATTATTGCTTTTCAAAGCTTTTAAACATTCCAAATAAAAAAGAAATCCCAGTTGGATATATCCAAGATACAATAAGCTTGTGCTAAAAGTATTGTCTAGAACATGGTGCTTTACATATGACATATCACTCAGTAGAAAAAGCACATATACATATAGTGCACCACAAAACTTTAAACCCGGGTGAAAGTGTTTGATAATTAATTATCTGGAATAAATTCATTAGCATTTATGAATATAACATTGGTCATCTTATAAACACTGTCCAATAGTAAAAAGTTAAGCAGTGATCATGAGTTGAGAAGTTTTAATGGAATTTTAATTATTGAAAATTTTCGTTGCAACTAAACTTTAAACTCATTGACAATTGACAAAGGTTCAAATTTCAATTTATCAGTTTCTGTTTTTTTGTGAAAAAACAATGCCAAGTCTACACAGTATGAGAAAGAGACCAAAACTGTCTGATTTCGAATGTGATAGGATTGTTGAACTCCAGAATCAGGGTCTATCACAATATGTAATAGCTGAGCAAATTAATCAAAGTCAGACAATTATGAAATGGTATTTGCATGATCCAGAAAGTTATGGAGCCAAAAATAGAGATGGTAGACCCAAGAATATATCGGATTGTTATGAAAGAGCAGTTATCAGAGCACTTCTGCAAAACTTGAATCAGTCCATTGTTCGTCTGAAGTTCACAAAGAGACTATCGGATGATAAATTGTGGATTCAGGATACAGCTACAGAAAAAGATTGCAGCGTCTATGAAAATGATTGACAAACAATGATGATAAATTGTGGATTCAGGATTCAGCTACAGAAAAAGATTGCAGCGTCTATGAAAATGATTGACAAACAATGATGACTGGAATTTGCAATACTTCATCAGATGTGAGATGAAGAGTCCAGCTCTGAAAATGATCTACAAACAATTGATATCTGTGATCTAAATAGTTAATTTTAACCTTTTAACAAAAAAATGTATGGTAAATATGTGTATAACATGATCAGGCCAAATGCACGTTTAGATTAGAGATATCAATTTGCATTGATTGTTGATCATTTTCAGAGTTGGACTCCTCATCCCACGTCTGATGAAGAATTGCAAATTCCAGTCAGCATTGTTTGTGGATCATTTCATAGCAGGACGCTGCAATCTTTTTCTATGCCTGAATCCCGACTTCTTGATTTTTGCCTGATAGTCTCTGTGCACTTTAAGCTCTGTTTCTGCCTTCAGACGATTGAGATTTTACAGCAGTGCTCTGATAACTGCCCTCTTATCACAATCTAACATCTTCTTGGGTCTACCACCTTTGTTGTTGGCTCTATAACTATCTGGATCATGCAAAAAACATTTCACAATTGTCTAACTTTGATTAATTTGCTCAGCTACTCCTTGTTTTCCAGATAAGTATATCTAGTTTGTGTACATTGGTAAACTTCTTACTTGCATGTAAAAAAGTTTAAATATATTAAACTAGTACTAAACTATTATTCTCATCATCAGAACATCCCTATCTTTGTGTTGATATTTCTATAATTTTAATATTGCTGACATTTTAAGACAAGATAGAATGCTAATTTTTAACCAGTTTTTCTTCACTTATATCTCTGTTATAGAAATGATTTTCCAGTTCCTTTAGACCAGCCATTCTCAACCTTATTTTGGTGATGACCACCTTAAGAGGTCTTCTCAGGCTCTAGGGCGTCCTGTCAAACAAGGATACAACATTTATTATTTCACTCTATGGCCCACTTAAAATATGCCAGGTCCCCCATTGGGAATGGCTGCTTTAGACCATTTAGCCAATGACTCAATGACAAACAACTGAATTATACTAACATTGCTATCCTCCCTTTTTAATCATATTGTAACTTATGTCATTTTTTCAGTTCACATGATATTTAATCATCAGGCTTGAGTTAACAAAATTGTATTAGATGGAAATAATTCATGGGGTTGTATCTTTTGCATGTCAGGTAGAAAATTCTTAATTACAAATGCCTCATGGTATTAGGGTCAGGTAGGCTGCACCAACAAAGGTAGGCTGTTCAAGTCTAAATATCTAAATAATAATTACTGTGATTGTAGAACAATTTGACAAGATAAGAGTATAAGCGTTATTTTCTTTCATAGGAATTTGAAAGATGAATTTTTTGCAGGAAACAAAATGAACCTCTTAATTCATTTACTAGTAAAGCAGCAACACTTAAATATTTAAGGAATTTCTTATCTCAAACATCTTCAAAGTATAAAAATGTTTTACTACTTGTGACAATTATAATTTTTTAAACCTTATATTGAAGGTTTCAAAGTACATAAAGTCATTCCATATCAAATCACCCAATTTTAGGAACTTTCAGATTCCCCTGAAAAAAATCACAGGTGCTCCTATACCAAAATTATGGAGAAATTCAAAATATTAGTTCTGTATCTCTAATAATTTGACTTGCATTTTGCCAAATGAGCCTTTCCGTCCAACTTCTGATATTCATAGCTCCTCTGAAATGGCAATTGTCAGATCATATTCAGATATATAAGATTACATATGAATGTAAATATAAAAATATGAAAATGGTGGTCAAATGAGGACATGAAAATAGGCAATTTTGAGGACATGTGAAAATTGAGCACATTTCAAACAATTATTCTGACACTCCTATAACAGTAATACATATTTTTACTGCATACACATGACCTAATATGTTATAAATTACAGGAAACAAACTATGGGTGTTTTCTCTAGCATACTGTTTGAATGAGAAGCTCTGACGTTTTAGATTTTTGGACATTTTCAGAGTCTTGTAGGAAGAAAAGTACATAAGAATCACCTGATCTGATTACATTTTTGAATTCTACAGAAAAGGTTAGCCCTAGTCACATAGTTTCAAATCTGTAAATGCCATATCAGAGTTATGAATATTGGAATTTGGACAAAAAGGCTTGTTCAGCAAAATGCATAAAATTGAGTCAAATTTCAAAGATATTTAATTTCCAAACTATTAAAGATACAGACATAATATTTTGGAATCCTCCATAAGTTTGGAATAGGAGGACCTCTTTATTCAATATGTATTAAAAAAACAATTTTGTTTAAATTTGTGCCTGTGATATACACAATTTTTTCAAAAACATTTTCTATTTTTCTAGGGATCGATGTCGTACAACCATTAACGTATTGGGAGATGCTTTTGGAGCAGGAATTGTCGCCAAGCTATCTCAGAAAGATTTGGAAGAAATCGACAAAGGTGATAATCCTGAGTTAAATGGTAAAGTTCCTTACTGTAATGAAATAATGATCACTGATTCTGATGAAGAAGTAGCCACAAAATTATGAAAAAAATCCAAGCAATAATGGCTGCATAATAAAAACCATTTGTATTAAAATGTGGCAAATTTGCATAAAGATGACTGAAGTGAAAAAATAAGTCATTTGAAAAAAACAATGGTTACATCTTTCACAGGTGGACAAATATATTTGCATGGAGAAATCAAATAATTGTGATTTTTTTTTTCCTTTTACAACAAATTGTAAACAGAATTAAGAGTGCGTTGAAATCTTCATATTTTATATCAACTTGTTATTTTGATGCCTAATAGTTTGCTTAATGTTCCATGTGAAGTTAGAGAATCATAACTTAAATCATTAAAATTCTTGATGTTTGAGTTTAGTATTTTTCTCAATTGATGCATGTATTTCAAAGTGGTCTTCTTGAAATCATGCTTGCTGTTGAGTTGAATGCAATAGTTTATAAAACTAAATTTTTAGGCTTTTTCCATCCAAGCAATGAGTTGTAATAAGTCTAATTTTTATATTGAAAAGTGAAGGAGTAAGCAATTTTATTTCAACTAAACGTGATGAATTGAGTGTCTTCTCATCACTTTCTCCTTCAAAAACTTTGACTCATAATTATTCTTTAGATTGTCTTTTGAGCTCCAAGTCCCTTCTTATCTATTAGTCATGAGAATTATCTCAAAACTTTACATAAGTGACTTAAGGTTAAAATTTCTATTGAAATAAGTGAAAAATGAAAATTCTAACTACATGATGATTTCTTTAAATATTGTATTATTATTTAATGTTTGCTTTTTAATTTCAAAATGCTAGGGATGGTCTATGAAACTATGTGTTGTCATAGTTTTATTTAAACTGATTCAGTAATATTTTAAAATTTTCATGTACAAAATGTTATCTTTTCAAATGGAAAATTGCTGCATTTGAGGTCCATATATTTTTTCATTGTCAAAATTTGTAACAAAAATGCAAAAAGGATGAGAGAGAAACCAAAATATTCATGGTCTTAAAATCAAATACAGATATACCTTGATTAGTGTGTTTAATTTGTTCTAAAATTATCTGTACTGTACAAAACCGCACTGTTCAAGGTCTTATTATAATCTAATGTGTGTTTTTTTATCAGCTTATACTTAGTTGCATTCATTTGTACAGCAATACCATAACCATACTACATCAAAACTGGCATTAATCAAAATCGCACTATCCAAGGTATTGCTGTAAATGAATGTTTACTTCTTAATAGATAATTAGAATAAAAAGTTCTTCTAATTCATCTATAATTATTCATAAGGTTTTATCCATTTAATTTTACTAAATTAAAACCATTTTGAAAATATTTTCTAAATTCATTTCACTCTGTTCATATCATCTGTCTGATTTACTGTATAAAAATATTTCATTATCTGGTAAATTTGTTTGATTTAATTTTGAGAAACATTCAAATTGCATCTTCAGCTTTATCTGTAATGATTTGTGTTACAGATATCACCATTTTCTTTTTAATAGATCTGTATCAAGATGCTTAAAATATGAAATTTTGCCTCACATATTAATGATTGTCCATGGATTTTTTTATTTTATTTTAAGAAAACCAAGTTCCATTAATGGCCAACAATCAGCAAAGCGAAAGTTTTAACATTGAAGCAATATAGTTTCTCAACGAATTCAAATTCTAGATCTGAGTAAAAATTGGTGAGATTCCAGAATGTTTGTAATACTTTTTGCATTAACAATTGTGTAAAATCTTTATTTTTTAATAATTAACAAAATATTAGACATGGAAAATGATTTTATTTTTGTCAAAGTTAATTTTCACAAATACAAATGTACAAGATATGAGGAAGTATTTTCATTATTCCATATATTTTTCAGACCATTATCTTTCTATGCTTATTCCATGTCTATTATTTTCATTTCATTCAAGAGTGTTTTCTTTCTACACATGCTCTGCTAAGCCTAATTTAGTTGTTTCATCTTGGATAATGATTTTCCAGTGTTTCTCAAGTCTGACTTTTAGTGGGGCAACTTTTTATAATTACCATCTCTATGGAACACTTTGGAGATTAGTCCCTGAGAATGGCACCATTAAAACCTAGTGCTCAGAAACCCTCTCCAGAAAATGTACAAACACTATTAGATCATGTAAATTTCATCAGATTGTCTATACTGTTAATCATAGAAAAAGACCAGTACTAAGTATAAAACAAAAGTACTAAGTAAATTCTAAAGACTGAATGTAATATAAACATAAAATAGTGTATTAAAAACTGAAGACAACAGTTAAAAATATATGTAATAATATGAGCTGGAAATACCATTAATTTGGATGACATTATTATTAATTTGGCTAAACGTATTAATACAAGCCCTAGGAAAAATAGTAAAAGAATTTGTGCTTTTTAAATTAACATTTTGAAATGTAAAATGGGGCCAATATTTAGAGTAAAGGGTAGGTTTAAAAGGTAAGATTTGACTTCTGCTGGCCAGGAAGCTTCTGTAGCTGAGTGGACATAGCAGCTGGGCATAAACCAGGCTTCCCACTGGCAAGAGGGACGTGAGTTTGAATCTCACTGGAAGCTTACTCTTTATTTCCAATCCTTGCTGATTGCTCGCTGCCATAAAGTCGTGGCTCGAGTTGAATTGTGATAAAAACTAAAAATCAAGATGAAGGTAAATAGTCAAAATTAATATAATAAATTCCAATACAATTCATCTAATTATAAAAATAAAATACAATTCATCTAATTATAAAAATAAAATAATATTAGAAATGTTCAACTTTTGATCTTTTGATCTGCTTAGGAAAATCTGTTAAACTGATTTATTGGTTTTTAACCTGAAAGCATCTGAAACTTACTGCTTGGTTGTGACCGAACCTTAGGCAAGGTCATTCTTATCAAATGCATTGGTTACAGAACTGCCCCATATCTCAGAAACTATTAAAGAAAGAAGCATGTGGTTTTCACCATTCGATAACATGTTTTAAGATAAATTTAGATTTTTAAAAATGACTCGACCTGGCCCGTTTGTCTCGCTCTTTGAAGCTTAATAACTTGGAAACTAATAAAGATAGAAGCATGGGGTTTTCACCAATCACAATAGTCCATTATTTTAGGATTTACTGCAATTGTAGTTGGGGAATAATAGTATTTTTTCTGAAAAATGTCATTTTGGTAAACAGCAAACAATGTTATTTTACATCATTTGTAGTGTATCTTGGGAATGGATAATAATTTTCTGAATATATTATCACTAAATGATAGAACATCAAAAACATACTTTGTGTAAGCGAGGGAGCATTGTATCCTCCCTTTTAGTGAGGATTTGTCACTAGTTGTGCTATGAATAAACATCTCAAATAATTAATCTGAAGTTCATACAGAAGAAGCCGCTGATATAATCACAGATAAGTTTATCAAATGGTTATATGAAAATCACTTGATCCAAAACACTTTATGAAAAGTGATCACAATAAGCAGCTTTCTGTATATGTCTTTTGCTTAATGTCATCAGCCAGTTATTGTTATCTAAAAGATCCTGTCCCAAAATAATCACAATAAGCGGCTTCCTCTGTATCGCAATTCTTTTGTGAATAAGAATTCTCTTTTCAACTAATTAATAAAATAAAATCTTTTTACTAAAGCAAAACTCCTATTCTATTAATAAAAAGCTAACTCAGTCACTTAACAGTTTAGTAATTATTAGTAAATGACCATTAAGATTATTTTGAACCAATGCGATTCAGACATTTGTCATCGTGACAGAGTGAGCTTTTAATCTTTTTATATTCACCGTTATTTTTCAATATATCAAGGTAATTATAATAAGTAACATTTTATATATGGATGATAATTGTTGCACATTCCACTTTCTTCTTTATATCACACGCTGCTTCTTTATATCACACACTGTTGGAGATGCAATGTTGTAACACTTGCACAAGCTTTGCACTGATACACCATTAGGTATGAACAAAATGGACGAAAATTTCAAATTTTAAAATCAGGCAAAAATCAGCATATTCGATTTTAATAAAATTTTCAATACTTATTTATTAAAAGACAAATTTTTAAAAAAATACTTTTCGATTCATATTGAGTGAAAAAATCTTTATTTTCACTCAATATCATTTAAAAAAATCTTTTTCAACATTTTTATTGATTTATTCCAATATTTTTGAAATTTTTTATATGTATATTTTGTATTCTTTCTATATCATGGTTCGACTGAAACTTATATAAAAATATTATAACAAGTATGAATAATTAAATATAGCGAAATGATGAAAAACTATTTCAAATTATGGGAGCTGCAGACAATAACATGACTTTTTTTTTTTTGGCACAGTGAAGCTGTCGTATTTTTTAATCTTGTTTATTTTTTCCACTCAAATATATGTGTACTGTATTGTCTACCATACATTTTTTAAATCAGGTGTCACTTACACATTTGAAATTCTTTTCATTTTTGTTCATTTTGTTCATACCTGTACACCATTATCCAGTTTTTTCAATTCAAGCTTATCTTTAATTGATAATTTGTGATGTTTTCACTTCACAGCATGGGATTCACTTCTTTTATTCACTGGAGCCATGACTGGGGTTAAATAAGAGCAAATGATACTAATAAATGCAGGAAAACAAGCAGGAATCGCTTACCTGTGTTTACAAGAATGCGTTAACAGATCTAGTGCAACCAAAACAATGCCCAGCAGGTTAATGCGGTACCCAGTAAATATCAAATTACAGTGGCCCGGGAAATTTGAAATCAGTGCCAAATTAGTGAAGGAACTGAATTACACATAGCCTGATTAGGGAAGGTCTATTATACTAAAATGATCAAAGAATCATTAGAACTTTCATGTTTTATACACTATTCTTTGAATTCAGTTGATTAAATTTCACTAAACAGAAGGACTCATAAATTTGCTTCTCCAAAATTTAAAGAATTCTCAAAATAAACAATAAATTGTAGGATGTCAATAGCTAAAGATAATCTGGAACATATGATAATATACTAGTTTTCATGGCTGTGCCTCCCCTGAAAAAACAAAAACAAAACCCTGGCAAATGATAAGATACATTTACACAAGATAAGATGAATTCATTATTGATTCTAATGAAAAATAATTATTTCAAACAAAACCAACACACCTACCGAGCCCAGATTATTATAACTGCTTCAATTAAGATCAAATGCTATTTTTAAAAAATAAATCTGGTACCTGTGACATATCTTTCATGGTAAGTAATCTAAATTAATACAAATATTTATAATAGGGGTAGTCAATCCATGGTTTGTGAGCCACATTCGGCTCACATTTGACATTTAATGTGTGGAAATATGTTGGCAGAGCTACTTTTCTCATTACAATTAATATAAAAGGTAAATAGGAAAACATTTCAAGCTTTATAATTATTTACTGGGCATGAACTGTGACCCCACTGGATTAAAACTTAAGTTCAATGTTGATGGTTTGTAAAAATATTTAACTATATTAAATCCCAATATTGGATTTAATATAGTTAAAACAATTATCAGTTAATATTTTGAAAAAACTTGGTATATGTATTTTGTGATTAACAGTTTAAAAAATTATATACACACATAAATATTATTGCATAAATGTATTTGTTAAAATATGTATCTAACAATAAAAATGTATATATTTTCTTAATGTTTTGCGGCTCTCAAACAGCTGCAATTTGGCCATCCCTGATTTATAAAAGAAGTGAAATAAAAACTAGTGTTTCAAAAGTTCTGTAATTATGTAGTGCAGCAATATCAAATAGTGTAAAGTGTTTTTAAATTGACACATAATGATAGCAAATAAAACATGTACTAAGTGTGTGAATTTCTCATTCTGCTTGTTAATCACTGCTACCCGGTTTAAAACCTGTTGCTGGGTTTAGATTATTCATGTGTTCTGACATTTATATGTATTTATCTATCTATCCGGACTTCGCCCAGCCATAACCATTCAAAGTAGAAACTTGAAATTTTGAACACCCCCCCCCCTCAATGAGTAGGGAAAATCTTTTCTGATTTTTGAAAATTCCTCCCAAAATAGATTTTTTAACTTACATTGTAAATTGGTACAATATTTTATATTTAAGTTCTTTGTTTTAATTTTACATTTTATTTTTCACCAGTGTCATCTTAAAAGTGAGAAAAATCCCTCTAATGGCAGAGAGGATGGTGATCATTAAAATTATGAAAAAAGAACCAACTCACTGATCTCCTAGCCTTGAGAGTTGTATAGTTAAAACATTAAATTACATATTGAAGCCCAATTAATCTTACTTCAGTGGAATTAGCTTCCAATGAATTAACACCATCCCATTTTCTTTAGATAAGAGTTAAGGTAACTTTAATATTGCATCAACAATGGACAAAAGGGTAATCAAAAGATTAATAATGAAAGTAAAATAACCAGTTGATTTGTGGTAACAGATTAAAACAAATCAATTATTCAAGTATCATAAGCTTCAGAGGTTGAGAATAATTAACTCTAACATTCTTTTCTGGCCATGTCTTCATAAACATTGTAAATTTTTCAACATTAAATGCTTTTCTCACTACTTTTATAATTTTTCAAATGATTTTAATTATTTTTAATGCTTTCAGCTGCTTTGGCTTTTCATGTGGATAGATAAATGTTTCTTGCAGCTTTCATCTTGTTGAAGTTAAAAATTGTCTGCAAGCCATAAAAGCCAGTTTCTTTTCTAATGTTGCATCTTAATTTTGACAATTTTACATAAAATTATTTTATGACAACTTTATTAAAGGAAAAAACCATTAAACAGCAATTGAATTGGTGTAATATGTACAATTTCTGTTAATTATCCAAACATTATTTTTGTTATTTATGGTTTTAATTCAAATTTCTCTTTTGTATTCAATGTGTTTATTTTATCTTTATTTTTGGCATGAATATTATGTCATAACATATTATGTCATAACATATTCTACTATCAAGATCTTCACCAGCTCTCATACAAATTCTCTAGTAAAAAATGAGGAGAATAAATTAATATTTTTTTCTTTCTTTGTTTTGTTCATCATTTCTTTAAAAAAACATTGGATTATATGTGTGATTCTGGCTTGATTACCTTAAAGTAAAGCTTTACTTTAGAAATATTTCTAGATTTAGTTATTACCTTTTAAAATGTTCTATAAATAAATACATTAAATTATAATTAATAATGTCTTAAAATTCTTACTTACCAAATTTTATTTACTTATTAATAATTAATTACAATTGTGACATCACTGAGAATAGAATGTTTACTGGCATATCGGAAAAAATAATAAACATTTTGTATAATGTCTGTACTGAAGAGACACTTGTAAATACAGAGATGTAGCTGAGGAGGGGGGTATTTAAAAAAGCCTCCCTGGACCCCAATGGAGGGGCCCCCAGAACCTTTATGAATGAGAATATTGCATTTCTACTGACATTATACAATAAGGATATATTTGTATATACATGAATTGCATAAATAATAATCCAGCCTTTCAAATCTCACTAAATGTTGAAGGGGGTCCGTCAATGTAACTTCATCTTGTTGCACTCTATCACAACACTCTTGGTCGACAAACTCTCTGGCTGCTAAAGCAAACAGCACAAAATCTGAAATAAAAACGTAGCTTATGACAAAAATTTGAACTCACATCCTTCATCTGGGGACAGACCTGGATTAACCAATAAGCACATGCTTGGGACATCATCGGGGGGAGGGCACTACAGAGTTTTTTCCAGTGCCGGATTTACCACTCTATCGCATTTGGGTGAAAACTGTGAAATTGATGGTGACCACCTGTAATGAAGCACTTAAAAGACTGGAAGCCTGGTGACCAGGGATCCATCCCCAAACATCACCTCCTTATTGCACTAACAGGGAACCGGGTTATTTTTGGATGACCCACCACTATACCTTAATTAGTGCAGTTAATTTATTCCAAAATTTTCTCTACTGTTCAAAACCGCACTGTTCAAAGTCTTATTATAATTTAATGTGTTTTTGGTTTCAGCTTATACTTAGTTACATTAATTTGTACAGCAACCGTACTATATCAAAACCTGCATAAATCAAAACCGCACTATTCAATGTATTACTGTATTCTACAATACAAGATGTTAAGTAAGTATCATGAGTTATTCCCCAGAAGACTTCCGCTAGGGTGCGCTGTTTTATGTTCTGGTCAATGAGCAGCCATTATTGCATTGTGTTTCTTAGTAGAAGACAGAGCTCGGGAGGACATACATGTGGTTGATTACACGTGTGTGGCCAGATTACGCAAGCCTTTAGAGGCTGCAGTCTTTTGTATTTTGTGAAATACGTCTGAAGATCGACATTGAAAGAAATTTACAGATTTTACTCAGAAGTAGAATGTCCAGAAGCGGACTCAAACTGAATTGTTATACAAAGAACAGAGCTAACTAATATGCATGTTTAACTACGTGCTTGAGGTAACCAAAGTTACTTATCACATGTTAGTAATTACTGAAAGCAAAAAAAAGGAATGCTCGTTCGCTTTATGTAAGTTTGACTTCTACCAAAATAGATGAACTTGAATGTCATCTTTAAAGATGCTGTCAACAGATGGACAGACAATGTGTTTGTAACCAATTGATGGATTAAGAAAGCATGAAAGACAATCTGTCAAAAATTATGTTTATTTTTTTATATATTTAGTGGGAGAAAAACAAAACAAAACATTTTTATTATTAAAAAAAAAATTATATGCACACCCCAGTAAAAAAGAAAAGAGGGGAAGTGCTGTTAAGTAAGTATCATGAGTTATTCCCCTTAGGCAGAAGACTTCCGCTAGGGGGCGCTATTTTATGTTCTGGTCAATGAGCAGCCATTATTGCATTGTGTTTCTTAGAAGACAGAGCTCGGGAGGACACACGTGTGTGGTTGACTGCCGCCATTGTGAATATTTGAATAAAGGATCTGTAAGTACCTTTTCTGTTTGCATTTTTAATCTGTTAATATCTGTCATTAAACCAAGCTTACACAAGATATTGACAATGACGACTATAATACAAGGAAATGTTATGATTACATCCTTTTGTTTTTAATTGAAACCAAAAGAAAGACAAATTGTTTCATATAATCCAGTCATTGGTTTAAACTTCTCCATTTTTTCATTGAATCGCTTATTATAACTTATTGGGAATCAAAGAATATACTGAATATAATGGTAGAATAACAAAAAGAACATGGGATTTTATTTCATTAATACAGTAACATCATATAAGTTCTGTCTTAGGCAGGGCCAGATTATAGAACTATATTGTAATATAAATAAAATAATTACTTAATACATTTAGCACGTGAATAAGAAATATTATTTTATAGGTAAAATACCCCCTTTTTTTTAGTTTATAATATGAGATGCCTTCTTTACAATTATGAACGTTATAAATTTGAAAAATATTTTTTGTTTTTTTCTCTTTCTAATACATTTAAAAAATGTCTGCATTACTTTAACAATTTCTTATTTATTCAAAATTAGAAATTTGAATTTATTAAATAGTAAATCTTCATTTTCTGTAAAATCTGTGATATATATATTAGTGGGCCCCAAAATTATGGGTGGCGTAGGGCCCATTGTGGTCTTAATCAGGTCCTGGTCTTAGGATAAGCACACAGCAAACATTTTCTTTGAACTGAAGTAATTATGATTAAATTCAGCAAGCAATGCTATGGCTACTTTATCTTTGTCAACAGATGTACATCTATTAAAATAAATTCATTAATTCAAACTGAAATTATTTGCAAATCCCAATATTAAGTCTTTCTGAGGTACTCCCATTTTTGCCATCATCAAATATTTATGGGCTACCAGCAGCAGCAGCAGCAGCAGCATCACCTACAGCCTCTCTCTCATTTACTTTTCGTAATTCCTTCAACCTCTTCTGAAATAATCTTGGTTGTTTGATGTTTATCGTTGTATTAGTACAGCCAGTAAAAAAAAGATGGCATATATGAAATTGATATTTTGTTAGCCCCTTACAATACCAACTGTAAAAATGAAATGAATTAGACAAAAACATTTCAGTACTCAATGAACAAAATCTTTATATCAGCATACTAGTATACATACTCTTCAGCCCTTTTTCCTTTCCTTTGGGGTATTACAGACAAAAAATAATATATGTAATAATACAAGTCCGGTTGCTGCAGGGTCAAACTCCACTCTTACTTCTATTCCGACTGAAAATGATTACTGCAACTTTTGTATTGTATATATTCCAAAGATTATATATTCATAAACTACTAAGGACCTTTGTTTGTCAATACCGGACATAAGGGCCAGTTAATAAATTACATCATTCAGTTAAGTGGGAAGGGGAGGAGCAAAAAATGACTTTAAATGACATACAGAGTGGGCGAGTCCTAAAACTTACCTAAGGAAACGGATAAAATATTTTTGAGCACTAAAATTTAGGGAGGCAACTCCTCACTGATTGTATTTACAATATTTTAATATTGGAAATGCAATTAGTGAAGAGTTGCCTCCTGTAAATTAGGTGAGGATTGTTTTTGTTCTTATTATGGTGGAAAACAAAGTCAACTCCAGCCTCCAACACATGGCGTATTATTATATTCAACTGTTGTTTTGACAATTACCTTTAAACAAAATTGTGTTAAGATTTTCATTCAGTTGTTTGCATAAATCTGTTTTCCTGTTTACCAAATTAGACTGATGAACTTTTGTTTTCCCATGCTGGTATAATAATTCTTCAAGGTTACCATTTTTATTCTGACACTGCCAAGTCTACAGCTGTAAGTAGTAACAAAAATGGCCTGCCATAAAAAAAAACTTACAATGACAAGTAATTCCAGATTTTACAAGTATCAAAATGATCCATTTGTCCCTCTCGGGTGAATATAGTGAAAAGAGCAATGCTTTTGCCACAAAAAAGGTGTGAAATGTTCTTTTGTGTTGTTTAAAGACAGTTAAACTAGAATCTCCTGGCTGTGTTCTATTTTTAGATATTTATCTTCAAGCCCTTTTTTTGGAGGCAAGCCAGATTAGAAATGTTTTTATGTCTTGCAATCCAAGGCAATTAAAAAAACTGAATGCAACATGACATAGTCAATTGATTGGCTTTCCAGTTTTTAGTTATAATGGGGTTGGCAGAGATATGTGCTCTCTGAACACTTGACCACTGTTTGAAATGAACGGTGTCAACACAATTTCTAATCTCCTGTCTTCATGCATAATAATCTGTGTGAAAACTTCCATGACAAATTGAGCTTTCCAGTTTTCTTTTCTTCTCTTTCAGATGGAATTGAATATGTTCACTTATTTAGGTTAACTTTAAAATAAACCACCTATTTATTACAAGAACTGGTTTAGCAAAGAAGAAAGCACTTGATAAATATTCAGACACCATTGTTATATTTGATAAGAATGAAAGATTTATATAGTCCAGGAAAACTATGGTTTAAATTGGAAAAAATTAAAACATAATTTTTTTCTCCACATTGCATTTCTATGAAGTCTTCAGAACACCATACTAAAAGTCCCAAGAAATCCTAGCTGAAAATCCAAGATTGCGGCTATTTATCAAGATGGCTGCCAATATAATTTGACCTCCCTAAGTTGTTTGGACCAGAAAACCCAATGTTTGTACAGATGTCATGAAATATCGTTGGAAAGAGAATTTTGTCATCTTTTCACTGGTGTATCTTGTCAATTTTATCTGTTGTGTAAGAAAAACACTGTTATTAGTCTATCGGAAAGTGGAAGAATCTTGGCATCCAGATTAAATCATATCTAAAAACGATCCAGATTAAGAAAAAAATTGTTGCCTGTTTTTCTATGAACTTTAAGGGTGGCCATTTTGAAATTCAAAATGGACGACTGTGAATGTATATTTCTTCCAATTATGATGACAGTCATTGTGCATGGATCCATCCCAAAATGCAATTAGTTCTTCCATAGCCTATTGACCATCCTTCCAAAAACTTCATTGAAATTCATTGATAACTTTTGAAGATATTGTTTTGACAAAAATGTAAAAATCTCTCTCAATCAAAAACAAATTTTTTGGACGGATCCAGGAATTTGTTTTTGATTGAGAGTTAGTTTTGCAGGTTTTTTTTGTGTATATATATATTTCATTGGCGTGTGCTGAAATACCTACCTTCACATTTTTGTCTGTAGCTTCTTTTGCACAACAGATACAAATTGATAACATACACTGTTAACAATACATATCATGTTATTGGGTTTTCTGGCCCCAAACAAATTAGGGAGTTCAAATAGTTGAAAATCCAAGATGGTGGCCATCTTGGATTTTCAACTAGGATTTCTTGGGACCTTTTGTATGGTGTTCTGGAGACTTTATAGAAATGCATTGTGGAGAAAACAATTGTTTTAATTTTTTGGAATTTTGTTATGAAAATTACTGAAAAGCAGTTCTGTGTTTGAGAATATATAAGAAATATGGAAATAAGGGTGGTAATTTTCTTAACAAGAATATTTTGATTGCATTTTGGTTCCAATAAGTAGGGTTCAATTATGAATATATAAAAATTAAAGGGAAAATTGAATTCACAATTAAAACATTGGTTTCAAAAGAATACAGCCAAAATCTGAGTAATTTTATTGTACAATATTCCTTTTTCTTTCAAAAAATGATCTTTTATGTTGCTCAGTTGAATAACAAATTTAATTTTAAATTATATGAATTAGAGTTTTCTAAAAAGTGTAGGACTGACCAATCAAAAAGAGAAAAAGAAAATGTTATGCTTTGATCAAACAATGAGAACAGTCTTTCATTTTACTCAATATAATTGAGATTGTTTGTGGGCAGACAATATCATTTGCAGTTTATTTTTAAAGATCTCCCAAAGCTTCAGAAATTCCATTCTAATTTTTTGCTTGCTTTTTATCATTTAAATGAAGCAACATTTTGAAAAATTAAAATAAATGACTTGGCAATAATTGTACTTCTTGATACAATAAAAAAAAATGACGTGTTCCAAGAGCACCACATTTTTTAGGGTGTCTTGCATTTTAACTGAAAGAATTTATATTTTATAATGCTTTTTTTTAAATTTTTGTTTGAGAATTTAAAAATAACACTTGACAATAGAAAAATAGCACAAGGTATTTTTTTGAGTAATAATTTCTTTTTTGTTGATTTATAAATTTACAATATAAAATAAATTGTCTTTCTTTAATGACAAGAATTATAATTAAACAAGGATATTTTAAAATAAAACCAAATGTGATTTTTTTTCAGTGAGACTTATTCTCAAACATGTTTTCCATTGAAGTTAAAAGGACAGACCCTACACTTTGATCTTAACAATTCGAACACTTTTTACCTGAAATAGTTAAGAAGTTACTCTATTAGAATGAACTTATGCTTGTTTGAACCTTTTCTTCTAGATTTTTGGACTGGCTTCAGACAAACTTTGTAATCGGTCTACAAAACATTGAAGATTTTTGGAAAGATATATCTGCACATAAATATCAATAAGAATATTTTTTAGTGAATTTATGTCTGTTTGTAATAAACTATGAAACCTTAGTGTAATTACAATACATTGATGTAATGAAAGATTTTCGTATACATCTTAAAGTAAATTCTGGAGACAAATGCATAGTGTAAAAAGAGGTTGGCTTGGAAATAAATAACTTATGTAAATTAACCTATTATCATCTATTTTGCTGTACCAAAAAGTACCTTTCAATTAGAGTAGGTAAAAAAAAAAAAAAAAGAAATTCTCTTTTATATTATTTTGTTAACTTTCAAAAACGTTGGAGGATCTTGTATTAATTCCAGCAGCAGTAGGTACAGCTCTACTTTCGCTGATACTAAAAAAAAATATTACACACAAAAAATCACACTATGTTGATTGTCAAATGACAAACAGATTATACCTTTTGTAGGAAGTCAAGATAAAAGTAGTAATCAGAGTCAGTGGGAATTTTGCAGGTAAATTACGTCACTTTAACACTTTTAAGATTGCCTTCTTTTTTAAAAAAAAAGATGATTGTTGCTTTGGGGATGTAAAACTGATGTTTCAGAGTTCAAGCTTACAGACTGCTATAAAAGTAAAAAAAAAACTGAAAAAAAACTGAAGAACAAAAAAGTGTTTCACAATTACTTTAATTTGTCGACACTCTACAAAGTGATTTTGTTGAGGAAGAAATATCCTCAAAAATATGTCATCCATATTGATTTAACCATGATGCAGTATATGAAATTATGTCCAAATTTCATTATAAATTTTATTAGATATTTAAATGAAAAATATAACAGTACAGCTAATTATCTGTCAACAAAGTTGTAAAGAGGTATGTTTGTTGGTTTGTTTGTTTGGTTTTTCATGTCCGCAAGATATCTTCAAAAGTTCTAAAGGAATTTCATTTGCTGGAAGGGTGGACAATAGGCAAACTGGTGAAATTTTGGAGCGGATCCATGTAAAATTACCTCCCCTACATTGTATGGTTCATATTTTTCCTGTCCACAAGATATCTCCAAATGTTCTCAAGGAATTTCATTCAGCTTTTCTGGATGGGTGGACAATAGGCAAAAGAAAAACTGATTATTTTGGAGTGGATCCATGCAAAATTACCTCCCCTACGTCGTAGTTATATGTCCAAAACACATAATATTGCCATATTTTTTTTCCTGTCTGCAAGATATCTCCAAAAGTTCTCAAGGAATTTAATTCAGATTTTCTGGCAAGGGAAGAAGTGATTCAATTTTGGAGCGGATCCATGCACAATTACCTCCCTTACGTCGTAGTTATATGTCGAGCGCTTTTCATTACATTGATTTCCTTTTCTGCTTCTTCACATATGAATCAAAGAATATATGCAACAGTCGAAATTTATGCAGTTAATACCCGTCCCTGATCTATCCACTAAGTGATTTCAATGATGTTTAAGGTTACTGACAGGTATGTGCTCTCTGAGTGTTTTCTAGTTCAGTGAATGTAATAATAGCTTTAAATAATAGCTTTTTCAGTTGGCAATAAAAGAACTTATATTTGTTCAAAAGTAAATGAAAAGCAATTTAAGCCATAAAATTAATACTACCAAACACTTTAATTTTATTTTCCCAGGAAATAACAAACAAAAAAAACTCAAATTTATTAATATATTTTCCATTTGATAATGGATCTCTTCCAGTGTCTGTAAACAATTTAGCAACTTTTTACTTAATAAAATATTGGGAAAATAATTGAGAAAATAGAACACATAATAATTCAAATTACAACAAGAATATATTGGCTTTTGTCCTCTAGGATATGGATTTGATACTTCTGAATAAGCATATTGTGAATTCTAATAATGCTTTAAATTTAGATAATTGGAATCATTATTGCTATCACATAGGATCAACACACAGTAAATTACAATGCAGCTTCACAAAAACATATACATTTTGTGAACATTCACCCATTTTGTTGTAACTAATTATACCATTGTAAGCACAAGGTTTATAAAATTTCAAACAAACATTATTGTTGCATGATAAATTTTTAATTTTGCTACAAACATATTCAATGCAACCAATGCATCTTTCTAAATTTGGAAATTCCCAATAGCTTTCAATTACATATATGAAAAAATAAAGAACAGTTATATTTAGGGCTCAGTTAATAAAAACTTCCTGAGAGCAGGGGATAGACTAAGTAGACATTTTTTTTTTTTGGGGGGGGAGAAAACCAACAGATTATTATTTATTATTATTTAAGTTTTTTCTAAAACAATATAAAATAAATAAAATCATACAACTACTGCTGCAAAAACAGCAGCAGTGCATCCAGCAAAGCCTCCATCAGGTATGGTTTCAGGGCTGAAACATCATTACCACTAACCCACAGCACCCAAGCATTAGCTCCTGATACCATGTTGTTTTTTTGTCACAGTATGGGAGTTCCAGATCCATGCAGATGCGGCCTTTGCCCAATCTTGGAACCTCTTAATAGATTGTCATCAACAGTAGAGGAAATCCAAGTTGAGTCAGGTATGCTGTCGTGGAGTTGGCAACAAATCCATGGCATCCGACTTTGATAGGAAATTGGTCGTCCAGCCCTGTCTTATACATTGCTCTTGCAGAACTTTGCACTTTTCCAGCTTACGTTGATGTTCCTACTCAATATTTTCCTCAAAAGGAACCATTAATTTAACAATGTGAACTTTATTTAAATAACCCTTTATAAGGAACCCCTAAACATATTTTAGATATCAAAACAACCTTTTTGTATGTTAAACTAGTCCTAATTACAAGATATTTTCAGTTGCAAGTTTTCTAAAATATTTTTGTTTATGGGGGCAAAACCCCCTCTGATGAAGTGATCATATATGGCACCTCGTTCAAAAACTGACCAAAAATGGAAAATATTAAAAAATTAAAATTTAAAGTAGAAAGTTATATAAAACATAGAATTAAAGAATAACATTCAATATAAGGATTAGATACAAAAACATTGATATTGACAAAAGAAATAACATCTCTGGGTTGATTTGAAAATGTTATTGTGCAGTCTAAAAACAGGCTAATTTAATGGGGTGTGGTTTGCCTCAAAACAGTTTCTGTCTTTGTTCAAGCACAAGTGTACTTTGCAAAGCTTGCAGACCACATTGGTGTGGATTATGTTCTCTTTGTAGATAACACTGAGTGGTTAACATGATCTCAGCTGGAAAGACAATGTTCCAAATCTGCTGTAAAGTTCCAGTATGTGCAACCATTAAACAACATTGATTTGTATCTTTTGTGAAATTAGTTATTATTAATCAAGCTCCTGGAATGTTTCCTTTTTTAATGAAATTTATTTTGATTTATGTTGTAGACAAAGATTTTATTGGCAACTTCACAATATCTTTTTGTAGGCTTGGTAAAGAATAAAACCTTCAATAGGAAATGGTTGTCCAGCCATTTCTTATACATTGCTCTCACAGATCTTTGTACTTTTCTTGACATTATTATTGCATATATATATATAAATGCTTTAGACATCTTCTCCAAGTAATCATTCTTCTTGACATCACTACAACTAGAGGTACAAGTTCTTAATTTTCAATGATGAACTTCTGTACATGGCATATTGATATGCATTATTTCCAGCTTTTATATATTTTACAGGTTTTTAAATTTTTATTATTAATTATTTTGGAACTTACACAAATAATATTGTTGTGATATCAATGAGAACCTAAAATTACTGCTCAACTCCTGATCTATACTAAAATTACCCTTCAGATGATGCTGATTCTTTTCATAACCAAAGGATGTTGCAGGTTTACAAATACTATTGTGACCATATAAATGAAGAGCCATTGGTTCTAGTGGAAAAAGCTTTCTTGATGTAGAAACAACAGCACATATACTTACTCAGACTGAGTTGCTCTCATGTTGTGTGATACATGAGGCAATGAGTTCATCTCCATTTCTCAAATTGGAGACCCAATCTTGTTTGGCTACAATCCAAAATTGCTACAGAGTGCGATCCCGATGCCCAAGATGAACTGCCTAACAAGGCAAAAGGGCTCCAACTGCCCTGCTATTTACCCATTGGGAGGAGAAGAGGATCTATGCCTTTCCCAAGGGCATTTGTGCAAAGTGAATGTAAACTCTCCTAACCAAAGTTTGAACTCGGTTTGCTGATTCCATTCACCTTGCTCTTAACGGCTAAGCCACCAACACCTTCTTCCGCACATAGAGGACATCTCAATATGTATTGCTTTAACTAATGAGCTATAAATATCTTTGAAACCATTGCAATGGTTGCCATGCAAAAGGTTTGTCAATTTGTAGGATATAAGTTTAATGTATATTATTTAATGACAAATAGGATAATTTATGATGCAGTTACTTTGAAAAAGTATTACTGAAACAAGCATATCTTGACTTCTTTACTTTTCTTAGTAACAGGGCAGAGGGTGAGGAAATAATTGTGAGAAAAAAGGGCTGCTATTATCACTTAATTTATGACCAAATTGTATAGGTTGCTATAAGAAAGGACATTTCCTCAAGCATTCATAGGGCAGTTAGTTCAACAATTCAATTACCTCCCCATTACTTAAGGTTACAAATCATTCAAGAATGCATAAGTTCTGCTGTCACTGATTCAAAGTCCTCATTAGAGACTATTAGTGGATATGTATGATAAAACATACCCAGTTATATATAATTTCTTGACCTTTTAAGGTCAGCAATACTTTTCTTATTGTTTTGTGGACTTTGAAATTGCAATGGCTTCTTTTTTTGTTCTCTTTTTTGCTATTGTACTTATGGCCAAATTACGGTTCTCATGCGATCACTGGTTAAGCAATGTTGAGCCTGGTCAGTACTTAGATGGGTGACCACTTCGGGTGCTTGTCACCTCTAAGTCTATTTCACATATTGCAAGCCAAGACAAGAGAAACTTTTGATATGGGAAGCCCAGACATGGATGGCTGATGCTGAAGCCAGCGTATGGGCACAGGGTAGCTAGCTTTTTTGCTATTGCTGTTTTTTAGATCCCCACCCTGCCTTCCAGAAACATGTTATTTTATGAATAGAAGTGACACTCAGAAAGAAAAATCTCAGATATTTCTTCTTAATTTTTTTTATTTTACTACAGAATCATCCAATGTTATTTTGGAGAATAAATTTGTATGTGAATTTTTTTAATTCATTCTTCAGTTCGAGGGGAAGATAGATTTTTACATTGAATGATTGGAAACACAGATTCTGGTGGATGCCAGGTTGATGAAATTACAAACACACCTTGGAGAAAGAAAACTGATATGCCTATTAATCAGCTTTACAGTTGTCAAATCCACCAGTATGGCCATTTTGTTGGCTTTGTGAAGAAAAGTCATTTCTGATATAAACAGATGTAGAAACATAATTAGCATTCCTGTGGTTATTAGTAACATTTTAGATCATAAGTGATTTTATTTCATCAGAAGCACTTTTAACAAAATGGATTATTAAAGTCTCTTATGTAAAGATACTTTAATATTCTATACTAAGCTGTAAATATATATATCAGAGGTGGCACATGGGAACAGAAAGACCCTCCAACTACGAGCTCTGGGGGTGCAATCAGACTTACGTTTAAAGTGAAGTGAAGTACAACGTGCGCACTGCCGAGCCCACCCTTTGCATGCTATGGTCCACCGTAGTGGTGTGGAAAGCAGCAGTGTCCTTAGGTCGTAGGTTTGACAGGAGTTTCCTTCTCCTGGCAGATGCCTGAGCTGGCTGATGGTGTCTGCCACCCCTTTTTTTTTGCGGGAGTAAGTACAACAGTACGGCTGACCTGGGTGGTTAAACCACAGGACATGAATACTCTGTAGTTGGTAGATGCCTGAGCTGGGTGTAGAGTAGTACCGACCCTTTGGAGTTGTGTTAGGAAAGTACGGCTATCTGTGCACTTTCGGTGCAGATCTGGGACACTCCACTGTAGCAGATGCCATGCTGGCTATTGAGGTTTGCTGCCCCTACAGAGGAGTCACCTGACAGTACGGCTACCTGTGCAGATATATATATTACTGTGTGTATATATATTGAAGCACGGGTTTATGAAGATGCCTGAGCTAGCTGTAGAGGACTGCTGCCTCTTTCGGGATGTGTAACCCGACAATACCTGTACAGATATATTAATGTGTATATATCAGGTCCATGGAAAGACAGCTAATGATCCCCATATTAAGTGTGATCTACATTAGCTAATTATAATATAACATTTACAGAAATAGTAGTTAATTCAAAATGAACAAATCAAAAGTTTTTTTCTTCTTTCTACGGGGCTGGTATATTGCAGACGTTTTTTGGAATGGGGAAGGTAGAGCGGGAGATTTATCATGCACTATTGGCGTTTTTTTGTGGAAATTTTTAAACAGTTACGAGAAAACAAAAAAGTTTCTACAGACTATATATATATATAGAAGTGTGGGTACAAGAGACACCGCTGTTTATGTCAATGTCCAAGCTGGCTGCAGAGGATATCTGTGTGAAGTGTTGTGTTTGTGTTTGCTATAGGTATAGTGTAATATTGTTAGTTTTGTGGTGTTTATCCAGAATTTGCTAGTTGGGTGTTGTTGATTTGTTCTTACCTCTCCCTTAGTTTTTCAATTCTCGATATAATGTTTGCTAATATATGGTTTTTCTAATGTGTATAATTCTGCCTTATATACTATGTTTGTTTTCAGGCACTGTTACTAAACTTTCCTAACTTTCCTAAATGATCATGGTCACACGTATGAATAAATAGGAAAAACAAAGAATTTTGGGTTTAATACACAACTTTCTTCTTGTGTGTTACCATGGTCGTTTAGGAACAGTGCTTGAAAACAAACATAGTATGTAAGGCAGATTAGAAACACATTAGAAAAAACATGTGTCGAAGGGAAAGTGGAAGGAAAGGTTTGTGAACCATAAAATGAGTTTCTCACAGGAAAAATACAAACACAGAACTACACTATCCAAATATATTTGGGAGATAAAAGAAAAGGGATTAACCCCACAAATTAAATGGTCTATCTTAGCACACGCCCGTCCGCCAGATAGCCTACACAGCAAATGTTGGCTATGCCTGGAAGAAAAATTTAGGATCCTAACATTCAGAAATAGGGATAAATTACTCAACCTTAGAACAGAATTTTTTCCAAGTGTAGACATAAATTAGCTTTCCAAATAAAAACAGGAACATAAAACAAAAACAAAATGCAAAAATATTACAGTCAAAAAACAAATACAGAAAATAATAAGAGAAATAAAATAAAATAACAAATCATAGATATATGCCCCCCCTTACATATAAAAAAAATTTGAAATAAACATCTAATGTAAAACACAAAAGACAAACAATTGAATATACCCAACAAAGAAAAAATACATAAACCTGTTTAATATCAATCCCTTTATAAATATATAAAAACACAAAATAGCTTCTTTGTATTTAAAAAAAAACAAAACAACTCCACATTATAAACAGAGATGAAAAAAGTAAGGGAAAAAAGTAGTAACCAGCCCAAGAGAAATCTAGTATTCTAGAAAACCACCCCAAAACAAAAAAAGAGGAGGGAACACAAAAGAATTGGATATCATCTGTGAAATCTGAAGAATGACCAGGGGAAAAGTGAGAAATTCCACCAACAGAAAGATTAAATTAGCCATTTCTGACCCGATGACTACTAAATGTGTAGTCAGCTTGCCATTAAGGACTTGTTTCAATATGGAATATTAGCTCCAAATATTAACTTTTTCATATGTCGAGCACTCTGATTAGATATTTCAACAACATATATTGGATTTCTTATATATGATTTGTATTTGTTATAATACAACTACTAGTCTCTCTCTCTATCTATATCTATATCTATATATATATATATATATATTTGTGCAGTACATAATAATCCTTAAAGACCTGTTCTTTGTTTTTCAAGGAACCCAGGAAACAATTTCAAGCTCCTAGAGAAAAAAAACTTATATTAAAATAATATTTTAATGTCTCAACAAATTTCATTAAAAGTAAATTTTGTCATAAAGAGGTGGAAAATCAAGATGAACCCTGGAGTTTAATAAAAACACCATGTTATTGCTGTGATATTTAATATTTAAAGTTTATTTTCAATGTTTGTGTCTTTCTGTATCAATAAAGGTATTCATTAGGCTCAGCCCAAGGCTACAAGTATGGGGTATTCAGTGAGGATTGAACTGCTGATACAGTAACAATGTTCTACTAGACTGGTGTAAAGTCAGCCATCTTGGAATGGAAAAAGGCGCAGTTAACTCTTTCCTTTTTTTTGCATTGTTCTGGGGAAGCGATAAGTAGGAGAGCCAACTCCTGTTTTTCGAAGCGGTCAACACTTGTGAATGTAATGGAGTGCAGGGCTAGTTGTATACAGGAGTTAAAAAACGATTTTGGACACCTTGAGTAAGTATTCTGGCCTCTACAAAATTTTGTATAACCCTTATAGAAACCACAGCTCAATAAAACACACCTGATTATCTGAAACAGCTGTCTTTATGCTTGATTTATGTGTAGATTTTGTTTTCAGTGAATTCAATTGTATGACTTAAATTACGTTGTGTAATAACATGATCGGGTTGGGACTAGTTGTTACAACTTGTAACAACTTGCCCATCATAAAATATGACTGGACGAACAGCAACTGAGGCATTGCAACCATCTAGAAAAGCAAGTTCAAGAAAGCCGCAACATGGTAGCAGCAAAAAATGTCACACAACTATACTAACTGACACACATGAGAAGATGAAATTATAAGAGTCCCTAGAAAAAACATAGCAATACCTGCCAAAATCCTACAAAAGATTGTTGGTGTCTTGCATGCAGTGAAAATTGGTCAAACTCTGCCCCAGACGAGGAATGGATGCAATGTATTAATTGTGAAAATGAGGAATGTACAGATGGGGAAGACTCTTAATGCCACCTCTGTGAATGAGAGAATTTTGAAAAATAAATTTTGTTCAATGTTTATGATACTTTTAACAGAAATTGTTTTTAAGTTATATTGGGTGGCAAAAATAGTGAAATTGTAAGTAGCTCTAAATAGTCTCCTAAGAAATTTTTTTATTTTTTATTATTAGTACCAATTTACCCCATGCCATGTAACAACATGCCCCACACATGGGTAAAGTTGTATACAGTTATCTTGAACAATAATATCTGTTATATCTCTGAAATAGAGAAATGTATCATTTTTCTGTTTGGTGTTTATGAAAATAAACATAATAACCTTCTCACAGCAGAAATATCTTTAAGTTACCCTTTGTAGTTTTATCGGGAGAGGGCAAAATAGTAAAATTGCAACAACTAACCCTGCTCTCCCCTATGTATATTGGTGTAAGGGGAGAGAACTTTAATTTCTTCCTTTTTGTGAACGAAAAAGCGAGTATACATAATTGCATCTGTATATATTCAACGTTTTTTGTATATAATAGTATATATATTATACATGTATATACCTCGATATGTACATGCGTACATATATGGGAGTGTATGCAAGCACACACCAATATATACATAGCTGTACACACATATGTTTTAAGGTTCAGGGTTTTAGTTATGGATCTGGATCTTTGAACACAAGGAGCGTTCCTTCAGGATTAAGGGATCCCATATGGTGTTCAGATCTACACTAGGTCTACTGAGGAGGTTGTCGGAGCCTAGCATATGTGCTGACTCCTTCAGACATCTCACCCTGTCCAAAATGTTGGTGTCATCCCATAGAGGTTGATGACTCCTCTTTACCCTCCAAACATGATCTGCCAAGCCTGACTTAGTGGTCTCTCCACAGGTGACAGCTTTTTGGTGTTCTTCTAGTCTTATCTGTAGAGGGAAGCCGGTCTCATCTTTGTATTTTCAGCCACAACAGCATGGAATGCAATACACATAATCTTTGGTCAGGTTCACGTCTGATGGGAGTTTAGTTTTGGTCAGGTGTTTCCGGGTGGTGGAACTATTCCTGAAAACTGCCAGAGCAGCCTGAGAATTTGCATTGATATAATATTTGTGACTTTTTCCTTGTCCTGTCCTTTAACTGCTTCTTAGATATTCTATTGCATGATTGGATTTTCTTATTGTTGAATATATATCCTCTGTTCCATGTGTTTTCTTTTCACATTCATTCTCATCGACTCTCTATCCTAAAAAGGTAAAGAAAATATTCAAAAGAATGGTAAAAGGGAGAAAACTATGACCTTTTCAATTTAATAACTTTTTAATGGTGATTCTCTTTGAGCTACACGCACACAACAATAACAACCTTTGTCAGAAAAACAAGATATCTCCCTACTTTTTTTTCATACTTGTTTTTTGAAAATTTGGATTTTTTAGTGATCACATTCCCAAAAAGTTAAGAAAAGTAAGTTACATTAAATAAGTTACTTTTTTTAATCACTCCTTTTCCAATTTTTTAATTGATCACCCCAACACGGCACATGATGGTTTCCATTGAGTGACTAACCAGACCTGGTTTTTTTTAAAATCATAAATTTATGATTCAAACCATGATGGTAGTATTTTCATCAAGGTAACGGTAGCACAACCACCACTGCTTAATTTACATGGTAAAAAGCAGCATATATGGGTGGTGGTGATTCATAATTTCCCTTGGAATGCTAATTCCGATTTATTTTCTCTACTGTACACATTTGATTATTCATTTCTTCCCCATACATCTAGTTCTATGTTCGAAGAGTACAATAAAAAATGTTGAACAAAGTATTTAGTTGTTACTTTTTGTATACTGCGACGTAATGAAAAATTACTAAACCCTTTCATTGATCGAAACGTAAAATTTCTTTTCGAAAAATCCTTCCAAATTTGTGCATGCTTCTACTTTACTAAATTGTTTTATTAAATGTTATCACTTACATTTTATATTTGTGGTTTTCTTCTTTCTTCTACAATGTATCTTAGGAAAACAGAAATTGGATCTATACGAAAGGGGAAATAACTCTCGTTCTACCGAACATCACTCATTCAAAATGTGTATATTCAAATAGTTTTTCAGATGATTGAACTCTTTGTTGTTTGTGTTGTTAATATGATGTTTCGGCCGATCCATTCTTAGGTCTCCTTCAGGTGTACTATACGAATGTGATAGTGGTAAACAGTAGTCTTTCTCCAATGCAAGCAATGCTTATAACGTAGGATTCGGGTGTTTTTCTTCCATTTCTTCTTAGGAATCCTTTTTTTTTTTAATTACTAACAAGTTGCATCAACATGCCCCACATATGGGGCAAGTTGTATACAGATTGAACGATAACTGCTATATCTCGAGAATTAAGCAATGTCTCATTTTTCTGTTTGGTGTTTATGAAAATAAACATAATGACCGTCTCTCAGTAGAAATGTATTTAAGTTTCCTTTTTTAGCCAGCATAGGGGTGCAACAAATAGTAACAATCGTAACAACTAGCCCTGCTCTCACCTATCTAAAAATTTTATTGGGCTCATTTTTTTTAGGATTGCAAAAGTTACCTCCCTTATATGAAATATCCACATTTTGGCCAGTGGAATTTTGTATTGTTTCCATCATTCCTAGGAAAGGAATTCTTTACTCATCAGTTCTGAGTGAAGTTAACTGTATCACCTGCAAACATCTTTTTAGGTATATATGTTATTTAGGAAGTATATAATTGCATAAACTATTATATATACTATATATAATATTCTAGTGTATGCTATGATATACTTCTCTTAGGACAAGATGGAAGATTTTACCCAAGCCTGGTTCCAGCGATCAGTCTCCTAGAGAGCTCATCCCCATTACCCTAACAGGGTAGGATTAGGGGTAATGCTCTGTGATAAATGGAGTGGATATTTACAATGCACAATGCTCCCACCTGGAATGAGGTACAGGAAGTTGTCAAAGAACAACAACATCAGCATCAGTACCTGGACCCAGCAGGTTCCATATATTGTATACAAGTGATGTCCAGAATTCCTTCAGATGCTTTGGAAGATCTTAAGAGTAATCTGGCGGAGGGACAGAGTCACTGACCAATGGAGATGGGCCAAAGGAAGAGGATTCCAAAATGATTTCGCAATTCAGAATCACCTCTTACTTGACACCGAGGGCAAGATCTTCTTCAGCATCATATCGAGGTGCCTATCAAAGTTCTTCTTGGGCAACAAATACATAGAACATCAGTCCAGAACAGTTGGGTAGCCGGAATGCCATGTTACTTAGAGTACACAGGAGTCCTAACACAGCTCCTGAGCAAAGCGAAAGAGAACAAGGGAGACCTGGTAGTCTTGTGGTTGGATTTTGCCAATGCTTACAGGTCAATTCCTCATAAACTCATAGAAGAGACCTTGAAAAGGCACTATGTCCCTAGTGTAATAAGCGACCTCATCCTGGACTACTATAACAACTTCCGGATGAGAGTTGCCTCTTGATCCACCAAATCCGACTGGAGAGAGGGATAAACACCAGGTGCACAATCTCTGCTGCCCTTCACCTTGGCCATGAACATGTTGGTAAAGGCGGCAGAGGTGGTGTGCCAACTAAATCGAGGTCTCTAGTGATAAAAAAGTCTCTACAATCCCAACTCTAAAAGAGAAACATCTTCGACAGTAGCATGAATGACAATGCTAGTATCCGCCAAACGGTCAGTGACCTTGAAGGGTGGCTGACCAAGTCGATAAATTGGGGTTACCAGGTCGATTCAAGGCCTGGATTTACCAGCATGCCTTGCTACCCTGGGTGTTATGGCCATTACTCCTATACAAAGTTCAATAACAACTGTGGAAGCATTAGAGCATAAGATGAGCGGATACCTACAAAAATGGTTAGGCTTGTCAAGGAGCCTAAGTAGTGCAGCACAATACAGTACCACAAATGCACTACAACTTCCTTTTAGTGGTGGCAGCATCAGGAATAGAGATTCGCACTGGAAGGAAGTGCTACTATGGAACTGCACGTGGGTGCTAATGGGGACAATAGCAAAGGGTCATGCAGGCCTAGGCTACTTTCCTAGCCCCCAAATAGGCAAAGCAAAAGGCAGAGACATGCCTACTCATCCAGGAAGATGTGCGGACAGGCACTGAAGAGGACCGTTTGTGCAAAATGGTCGGGTTGAGCCAGGTGATGAGGTGGGAGGGTGTAGAGTGGCAAAGGGTCACCTGGTCGCTTGATTGCTGGCGATCTGACTTCAGCCGAGCCCAATTCCTTGTCCAGGCAGTTTATGACATCCTGCCGAGCCTAGCAAACCTTCATACATGGGGAAAGAGTGATGTCTGTGCTCAGGAAAAGGCTCATTACAGCAGCTCCTAAGTAGCTGCCCCAAGGCCTTGCGCAATGGTCGGTATAGATGGCACCACAACCATGTACTCAAGGTAATAGCAGATGCAGTTACTATGGCCATTCAAACCAGCAAATACCAACCAGGTAGGAGGGCATATTACATCAAATTTATCAGAGCAGAGAGGTTTTGCAGGACAATCATTGTGCAAGGCACTTGCAAAAATTAGCATTGTGGGGTCTGCAGAGAGGAGGGTGCTTAAAAGACATCAGAGACACAGCTTAAAGATCTGGGTGAAAAGATTGCAACACTGGAAAAAGTCAGATTAAAAGAAAAAAAAAGGCAAGCTGTCAACTGACTAAAAACTAATTAGTCAGAAACACCAAGCCATTACAAAAAAGAAATACAATTTATTGCATAGCAAAAGAAAGACTGGCAGTGCAAAAATGATTAGTCCCTCAGCTGCTTAAGGCCGGATACTCAACGATCAAACCAGTCAACACTGAGCTGGCTAATTAAATAAAACCAGGTAGGACACGATGATCCAGTGGAGCGATTTCATTGGCTGTCATGCTACTGGAGAGCGAAACTGCCGGCTTAAAAGGCTGCCACTCTAAAACTGAAAAATTTTTTAAAAAAGAGCAACGTAGCAGACCGCAACTGAGACAAGGGTCTGTTATTGATCAAATCAGGCCAACCTGGTTGAGTGGGTCTGATGTTGAGAAACTCAAAAACCCCGATGATACCAGGGAAACAACATCACTGACGACTTGTCTCAGTGCATCTGAAAGATGTATGTTTTGAATATTCAACTTGCCCCATGTGTGGGGCATGTTGTTACAAATAAAAAAAATGACAAATTCCTTAGGAGACTACTTATGGCTATTTACAATTTCATTATTTATGCCTCCCAGTCAGAAGCTTCACAAAGTAACTTAAAAACAATTTCTTCTGTTAAAAGTTATTAATATTTATCATAAACATTGAAATAAAAAATAAAAATTCTCTCACTCACAGAGGTGGCATAAAGAGTCTTCCCCATCTGTACATTCCTCATGGGTCCAATCTTCACAGTTAATACATTGCACTCATTTCTCCCCTGGGGCAGAGTTTGACCAGTTTTCACTGCATGCAAGACACCTTTTGACATCTTTTGTAGGCTTTCTCTTTCTCCCATTTCCAGCAGACTTCTGAAACTGTTTAATGTCCAGGTTCCTTTGGCAGGTATTGCTATTTTTTTCTAGGGACTCTTGCAATTTCGTCATATTTTTTACTGCTACCACACCATTGTCTGACATGGCTTCCATCCTCTCACAATATGGTCAATGTTGATGCCTGCACACAATGAGAAACTGAGTGCTATATATCATCATTTATTGAAACTAATGACAACTTGCCCTGTCTCCTCTATAGAAGAACAAAGCACCTAGTTACTTTCCTTAGGACTAGAAAATTGGGCCTTAATTTTGTGACACCCTATGTCATATGTTATACAGGTGCATCTCAAAGAATTAGAATATTGAGGAAAAGTTCATTTTTTTCCGTAATTTAATTAAAAAGTGAAA
>VCCN01005374.1:1663637-1688480 GCA_006491835.1 Architeuthis dux | reverse complement strand
CCCCCCCAAAAAAAAATTAATTTAATTTAAAAGTTAATGAAAATTTTATAGAGAATCCAGCAAATTTCCCAAAAGGAGGATATTGCAGACTGGAAAGAAGGTCTTGGACAGATAGACTCTCTTGAATGATGAATTGTAAATGTATAAGAGTATTATATAAAATATACAAAATACTTAGAATTTGTTGATTTGTCAAATATCACTTTAATATATGAATGTGATTTTGTAGTAATTTTTGTAAAATTTCACAAAAAACAAAGTTTTCAGAACTAAATCAGCCTTCAGCAGACTAACTGACCCTCTCCCACTTGACAACGTGACTCTACATTGTGGCTCATCAGCAGAGTTGATAACGGCAACAACATTAACAGCTGTTAACATATTTTTATTATATGTTGGCTTTCACTTCCCACTGTTCTAAGTATATCTGAAGTAATTTGAATAAGATTTTCAGTCTGACCCCAAAAAGGAGGACAAATTAACGTTGGACTGTCGAACTGTCCGGCATAAAGCTGATTGTCTGCTGTCCTTTCCCCCTGGGCACTGAGAAGCCTTGCTATGCCACTTTCAGGTTGCTAACTTTACTTTTCACTTGGAAATATGATAAATGTTTCTTGAAATGTTTTAAGAAAAATTGTTTCAGTGAATAAAATGGTGTTCAAAAAAATAAAAAGCTTATTTGATTTACTTTAGCAATTTCTCTCCAACAGAACCATGACATCAGGTCTTTGGGATAATGATTTGAACATGTTACTTCTATAATGCTATTAAAGTGTAAAAGGTGTTTTAGCCGTCCTGACTAAGATTAATTAAATTAATATTATTTGTTAAAAATAGAAAATAAAGGAACATTTCCTGTTTATTCCAAAATATTTATGTTCGCACTGACTCAGGACCCAGAGAGAAACTGTTTTATTTCTAATTGCTTTTTAGTGAAATAAAATAAAGTAGAATAACTTCTCACAGCTATCCACACAACACCTGACACTTTCCAACTCTTTTCTTAAAATGACACACTGAAAAACATGTTGATAAGGTTTTATTTTAAACTTACTGACAAGATGTGGGAAGGGCAGAGTTGAATTCAAATAGCTATTGCTTTTCCAGTGATGAAAGTCAACTTTTACTACTTGAGTGAAATTTCATACTCTGTGACCCCCAAAAGTCCACAAAACACATTTGTTTATTTTTCTAAGGTTCAATACTGGGGCCCATTGTTTTCACTGAAGTGAAAATGGCTTCCAGGTTAGATTCAAATGTACTAAACTTGACAAGTTTCCGGTCATTTTGTGGTAGGCAAACACTTGGCAAACCAGAAAGCACTCAGAGAGTACGTACCTCTGCCAATGCCATTGTCACTAAAAGCTGAATGAAAATCAGTTCATATATAGCTACGATGCAGGGGCAGTAATGGTAAAAAGATGTCCTGAATCTGCCCCCAATTTACTCAACTCCACGAAATGTCAGTGAAATTCATTGAGATCTTTTGGAGATATTGAGTGGACAAACAAGACAGATACAAGTAAATACATATACCTTTTGAAACTTTGTTTGCAGAGGTAAATTAAAAAGATGAAACTCTTTGCTTACCAAGATTTGTAAAAGAAAAACATATTACCTCTTAATGTTAGATTTGTGGGAAACACAACAAAGACCACTGACTGCAAATATAATAAGTCACATTAGAATTATTCCATGGTAGGAACTTAAAGGAGAGAGTGCTATGCTGGAAAGAATTACTTGTGAACAAAAGCACATCGCAAGGAATGTAAAACAAAGTGAATGATTGTGGAAAAGTGTCATAAAAGCAAAATATGTATGATGGTCGCAGAAGGAAGATTTATGGGAAACAGTCACCATGAAATGTTTTTTTCAGTTTTTATCTTCTCAGTATGAACCCTTAATAAAAATGTTTCATAATTTTTTGCAATTCCTTATATGTAAGGGAATGCATTATTATCTTGAATGTATCATTAGATGAAGCATTGTCAATTGTTTCAGATAACTACTCCTTGTTGGATCTGATCAACCTGATTTTATCAAGCAGGCCTTTTAGTCAAGTTAGGTAAGTTAAACAATGATGTATTTCTGCCCTAACTGGAGTCATTAGTAGATATGTTCACTTACCAAAGAAAAGAAGAAACATGAATAAAGTAGCAGTAAAGTAAATTTCTGTGCTTTTGATCATAGAATGAAAATAAGATAAGACCAGTGGTGTGCAGACATCAAAGACAAGCTTAACTCATTAACTTTGGAAGGTGGTGAATAGTAATAGTTATCCATTGCAAGATAAAAGCCCTTGTCCATTGCAAGTTATTCATTTCAAGTTATCAGTTGCAAGTTATCCAAAATAGTTATGCAAGATAAAATCCCTGACTAACATATAGAACTGAATTGTCATCAATCACAATAAAACAGAAATTTTATTGAGTCAACCATAGAACCGCAATGATGGAAATTTCCATCATTCGCAGTTAATGGATTAAGCAGAACCCTAATTTCTTGAAGAAAATAGTCACTTGTAGGATATAGAATATAAACAAAGCATTATAGTGTAGGGCCTTATGTCCTACAGCATGAAGATCATGTTACAAGCAATATCTCGCTGAAATATCAAAGTATGTGAACAACATGTTGCCAATTTGTTTAGAAATTTACAGACCAGAATTTATGACGTCATCATTTGCAGTAATTTCTCACATGTATCACATAGACGGGTGCATTTATGAAAAAAGAACCCACCTTATCCCCAAAAAATTGCTACAAAAGGTTTCTCACGTGTGCTTAATGACATACTAAAAGTCTACCACAGTCTGACCACTGGAAATGTATAAATTTCAAGATAGCCTCACAGTTGATTGCCAAGTCAGTTGGCTGCATTCATGAAAAAACCCATCCTATCCCCCCAAAATAGCAACAAAAAGTTTCCCAACAATTCTTTATAGTATCAAGTGTGCTCAATAACATATCAAAAGTCTACCACAGTCTGACCACTGGGAAGATATCATTTTCAAGATGGCATTCAAGATGGCCCATTACTCATACATTATTCATTCTAGACAAGCAATTTTGGTGCCTAACCTCATGTTCTGGGGATGTAGGAATTCAATTAGCATATTTAAATTATAGTGAAGTGATTACAATTACAAGAACAGACCAAACAAAGGCTGATCTAATGGAGTATCAGGCATCAAAGACCATTGAATACAGCAAAAACTCTGCCAAACTTGTCATTGCTTCTGCTGCAGGACACAGCAACAATCAATTGCACTTTGAAGGAAACAACCATGAAGAAGCAGACACCTTGCTGATCCACCATGCAGTTCTGGCGTCACGTTGCAACCCCTCAGATGCACAGCTGATGTTCTTCTCTCCAGACACAGATGTACTGGTTTTGGTTGTAGCAAATTATAAACTATTGCTGAACAATAGTTATGTTTCAATGGCATCTGGGATTTTGGAAGTGAAAACAATATAAACAGCTCTGTGTACAGATTGGGCATTCATGGAGCAGACAACACTGGGCATTTTTCTAGATTATTCTGAACATCTACCTCAAAGCAGACAATCATGTCCTTGAGGACACGATTGTCTGCAGATGCAGATTGTCTGCAGATGCTTTCTCAAACAGCACATTGACAGAGGATATCTATCTATATACATTAGCTAGGTTTGTATCTACTCCATGCTTACCAAGGGGATCCAAATCAATAAAATCCCTGAACTGAGATGTTATCTTTTCTGCAAGCATAAGTAACATAAGCTTCCATACACACTTGGTGCTCTCAAGCAACATGTCCTAAGAGCCCATATCCAGGCCAGCATGTGGCGTCAGGCAGACATTACCCAGTGGGAGTTACTGACCCACTACAAAATGGATATTACAAGGACGAGGAGGGCCAGCTGAAACCAATCACAACTGAGTCCCTCCAGCACCAGAGGCCATCATTGAGGTGATCAGATGTCAATGTAAAACAGACTGTTCCTCACACAGATGTTCATGCCAGACAGCTACCCTGGATGGAGCTATGTCAGTGTAACACTGACTGCCAGAATGTTGAAGACTCTCAGGATATTACATTTGCTAGTAACAATGATGATGATAGTGAGGACAATGGAGATGTGTAGACAGGTTTACAGACCTTTAGACATGACAGTTTGATTGTGTTTACGTTTGTGTGTCGAATTCTGAAATATGCTTTTTATTCTGTCTTGGGACATATATGTATGTCTACTGGAAACCAAGATATGAGAGGAAACGTAAATTCATAAAATCCAAAATGGTTACTCATGTATTTTTGACCATCTGTACCTGCTTGTAATTAGCACCAGTGGAATCTTTGCTGCTGAAATGTTGGTATGGCCACAAAAATCATGACCCTAGGTAATATAAGAGTCAAGATAATGAGAAACACATAAAGAAATTCAGTTACGCATATAAAAAAATCCAAGATGGCCAAACATACATGAATCATTGGCCATCTATATGTATTTGTAATTAGCACCATTAGATACCTTATCCTCAAAAATGTAGATTTGGCAACTGGAATCTTGATTCTAGGTTATCTAGGAGTTGAGATATTGAAAAGCTAGTATTGGAAGGTCGCTGTTTTAAAAAATCCAAGATGGCCGCCATACTAACATCTGAGAAAATGGAATCAAATATTTTCTGGTTTGTTATCCTATAGGGTTTTCAAAAATGTATAGTTTTCATAATCCCCCCAAAATTTGAATGAAATTACATAAGGAACCGGACTATTATGTGTATCTATTTAAATAGACATTAAAATATAAATGGAAAGACATAACTTAATATACAAGTTTACAAATTTCCTAAAACTCATTTTGAATGCTCATCAGCAGAGAAAAAATTAATTTTTCACTCACCAGAGCTGAAAATGTGTGTGTATGTGTCTGTGTGTGTGTGTGTGTGTGTGTGTGTGTGTGTGTGTGCATTAAACATTTTAAAATGTTATTCTTCTTTTCTTTGACATTAAAAACTAAGAGCAACATCTTGTTTTTTAATGTCAATGAAATATTTATTCATAGACTGTATTGATAAGGACATGTGTCTGCTGCTATTCTCGTATATCCTAAACAGAGTATTCATTTCTTTGTCACTATCACAGTGTATTGGTTTTTCTAAAAATGACAATTCTGAGAGATGTCAGGCCTAAAACTTGTAGCAAATATCTTGAAGCAAGACAGACTTCACAAATACAATGTTTGTTTTGTTTAGTTACAATGATGTATTTTTTATGATCTTGTGAATATTAATGAGTTATTAGATGTTTCTCTAAAACAGATGTGAAAATGAATGTATATTGATTGCTGATGATATATACTGTGAATAAGTTTGGGGGCATAAGAAAAAGGCAGTCATTTGACCTTGAAAAACATTTTTGGGCTAATGTTATGTTTGCATTCTCTAAAAAACATTTGCCTAAATGAATATTTGTTTAGCAGACAATGTTAGCAAATTACCTAGGCAGCCATTTGTTCAGTGAAAGGCCTCACCATTCAATTATCTGTCAGTGTGATCATTTACAATTGGAAATCAATAAAACAATTACATTTAGATGAAACTGGAAGACTTAAAAAATAAAAAAAAAGAGAAAAGTCTAGAAAGAACCTGGGATAGATAAGTTCTGCAAACATGTGTATATATAATAGGATTTAGGGAGAAAATTAATCAAGTGCTGGTTTCTTAGATCACAAGTTTTTAAATACAGTCAATTCAATATAATAGGCTTGTAACTTTCTTTTCTTCCAATCAAATAATTTAGAAAATGTTTAAGAACTAAATCAAGCTTCATGGTCAGTACAAAAAAAATATAAAAGATAAGTTGTTTGAAGTTAAGAAATAAAGAAAAGTAATTTTTAGCAAAGACAAGGCAGAATAAAGGTTTTAATGCCTCAAAAGTCATAAAAAGTAACTTTTACTTATATTAAATGTATTTGCTGCTGCTAACCATCCCTCGCTCGCAGCATCATCAATCAGTATTTACCTCTGCCAGAAAGTTGGAAGAGGTATATGTATTCACTTGTGTCTGTCTGTCTATCTATCTGTCTGTCCATACAATATCTCCAAAATTTCTCAATGAATATTAATGAGATTTTCTGGAACTGAATACACAAGTTGACAGAGGTCAAAAATGAAAAAAATATCTCTCAAAGATATTCTTGGATCCACCCTAAAATTTAACCAATTAGTATGCTATATATGCTATTCAGTTTTTAGTGAAAAGGATGTTGATAGAGGTATGTGAATAACTGTTTTCACTGGCTTTAAAGAGTCTGTATCTCTATTTTAATTAACAAGTAAAAATTAGATGAGTGAAAATCATCAACAATGATTAGTTTTCATAAAGTTGTCATTCGTGTTTACACAGTAAAATGACTTGATTAGGAATCTTTTATCCTGCAGCATGTTTTGAGATTAATGGCTATTATCACAGAGTCAGTTTTTAAAAGAAATGATAACATAAACAGGTCTCGTTAGTCACTCAATAGAAACTGTCACATGACCAACATCTTTTGACAGCATAATTCGGGGTAATCAATTAAAAAATTAGAAAAAGGGGTGATCAATGAATAAGTTACTTCTCTCACTTTAGTTGGGCAGTAATCACTAAAAACGTCTGAATTTTCAAAAAATAAGTGGGCGATCAATTTAGCATAAATTTAAACTGCATATTGAATCCCCCCACTAAAAACCTATTTAGGGGGGGAATTTTCAAAAAACAAAAAAGCCCATTTTGTCTAGACATAATAAGGAGTAAATGTTGAAATGTTCATCCCTCTAGCTCAGGTGCAGCCTGTACACATAATACATACATACATAGCCAGCCAGCCAGGCAGACCAACTTGAAAACTGAAAGAAACCTATGTTGACAGTTTTGATGACAGTTTTGGTTGACGGATTCTAATGGTAATTGCTCAGAGGTCGACTATTGGTGACAAAGTTTCAGGTTTAATTTCAGGGGCTTGAAGTAAGGAAATTAATGGCAAATTATTCACTTAACAAATAGAGTTGAAAATGCATCAATAATAATACATTAGCAGTAACAATTGATAATCCCATTTTTGTACTTGTCACATCTTCACTTATAATTTCTAAACCAAAATGACAATTGGAACAATAAATGAATAAATATGTTACTGGACACGAATAAATGACACAGTTCAATATTTGGTTTTAAAACTTCTATATAAAACAGGTGTGATTCTATATTTCTTCTTTAAAAGCTTCTGGTTTAAATGATGAAAGTCATCCACAAAAGAAACAAAAAATAATCTTGGTGTAAGTCAAGCTTTCTAAAAATGTTCTTGTAAAAAACTATTAATTACTAATTTTACTTATAGAGTCCATAATAGTAGAGTCCTAAAGTTCATATATCAGTATTTTTTACAAAGAATTTGCCACATGATTTATATTAAGTGGGACATCAAATATTTTGAGCTGTCAAGGTTGGGCATGGAGCAAAAATGTTACTAACCACTGATGTAAAGCAATTTAAGGACCTGAAAGTTTTGGCACTGTTTCTAGTTAAACCAAGCCAAGAAACTCTGGCACAGAGGTTTTTAACCTTTTTTCTTACATGCCCCTCCTTGACAGCTCAAAAGATTTGATGTCACTCATAATAAAACAAATTTGGTGTTGAAAAAGGATGATAATATAATGTTAAAATGAGTTTTAAATCAAGGAAAATATCAGTAAAGAAACAAATTCTTTGTAAAAAAAAAAAATACTGATAAATTAAGGGCACTTACTAAAAATGTTGTAATCTTTTTATGGTGTGAAATTTAGTAACAACAAACGCAATTATCTCATCATTTTTATAATGAATTAATTGTTAGTTACTATGGAATCTATAGTAAAATTAATAATTAATAGTATTGTGTAATTAGTTGTTTTTGTTTTTTAAAAATTACCCCCCCTAAATATGTCTTTAGTGGGGGGTTCAATTTGCAATGTAAGTTTATCCTAAATTGATCCCTTAGTTTGTGTCCGGCCACATTCACGCTTGTTTTGTTTTTTAAATCACAAATTTATGGTTCAAATCAAGCTAACTTAATTTTATCACCACCACTGCTTAATTTACAAGGTAAAAATGAGCATATATGGGTGGCGGGGATTCATAATTTCCCTTGGAATGCTAGTTGCTACTGATTTCAAACCTTAAAATATTCAATTGAAAAGTTGAATATTAATGAATTATCAAGTAGACATGAAAAAGATTTAACAGAAAACAGCTGTCTAGTTTTTTTTCATAAACTTTAAAACATTTAAACAGAAGAATTTGATATACATCCCTCACATACATGTATGTATGTAAATAGTTAGGTAAGTAGGTAGATAGGTTTAAGAGGGCCAGAGAAAATTCCATTTGCTGGTGAAACTGGTCTCAAGAGTTTAATATTGATGGTGGTAAGATAAAGAAGAACAATTCAAATACATATTTGATTTTTAAGTGGGTTTTATTGCTAAGGATTTTGTACATGGAGCTTATATTGGAGAGAAAGGGTAAAGCTGTCTTTCCTGCACGATTGGAAATGTTTTAATGGGAATATTTTTCTGTCTTTTAAAGCAAACACATCTTTCAAATCAGACGAAGGTAAGATGTTCACAAAACGAATCATGTTATTGGAAATTGAGAAAAGAGTTTTATAAAACAATATTCAAAAAAATTTTAAAATGGAATTAAAGATAAAACTGAAAAGATGGAGAAAAGGTGGAAAGGGAAATTGAATGGAAGACAAATAGACATTTTTAGTTGAGGATAAAGAATTACGACATGGGGAACAAAAAGAAAAAGACAAAAACGCAGCGGATAAAAATGATTTATAAAAATGAATTTTCAAGACTCAGAAGCAAATAACCTTTAAGCCGAGACAGCCAAAGTGGCATCAGAAAAGAGAGAAGTTACTTAGTCATTGTTGGAACAAGTGATCTCTAGAAAAAACGAAGCACACTTGTATACACTAATGCATTAACACACACAAACACACACACACTAATGCATAAACATATACATACACATATCTATGTGTATGATATTAATGCACAGACATATCCACTAATGCAATGCACATACACATTAATGCATACATTGATGCACACAGAGATAGCTCTATCTGTGTACACTTACTCACATATATCTATTTGCAAACATACCTATGAAATCAAATGATGGATAATTTTATAACCAACAGAATATGATAATTATAAAGACATTTATTAGTTGAGAAACTATATTTGCCCAGGGCCAGTGTGAGCAACTGCTAAACAAGCAAATATAGGTTCTCAACTAATAAACATACTTATGTATATTTACATACACAAATACATGAATTCCCTTTAATGTATTTGCACATACATATATACTTGTTTGTACATCTATGCACAAACACTTACATTTACAAACACATCAATACACACATAGCCAAAGTTTTTTCAAGATTAAAAATGATAGCCTTAGACCAGAGGTTCTCAACCTGTGTGCCTTGGCACAATAGTGTGCTGCAACTATCACCCAAGTGTGTCATGTAAATCTTTTCAAATACGCAAGCATGTATTTTGTGCCAAATTTGCCAGTTGTCAATCTATATAGTGGTTTTATCACTAGATATTGTGAGATCATGACCTTTTTAGTGGCAGATGAGAGGAAAAGGAGTGATGAGTATTTATATCAGTATGCTGATATAAAATTTTTGTTCATATAGACTACTGAAATATTTTTGTCTAATTCATTTCATTTTTACATTTTGTGTGCCAGCCAAGTCAAATATATTTCTTAGTGTGGCATCATACAATAAAGTTTGAGAAAAACAGCCTTAGACATACAAAATCACAGCTAAATACATATCTGAGTGATCCCCTCTTCAGTGTTTTAAATTCAAATAATGTCCTAAAAAAGTATCCGTATCAGGATTTAAATGCCATTGCAAATGGGCAACAAATTAGATTCAAAATTTATAAAGGCTAATTAAAGATTTTGTCTTTATAAGCATTCTTCCTTTAAGTGAGCTCAGGCTGACATTTGCATTTGGGACAGTGAATTCTCTTACATGTAATTCCAGAACATTTAACAATTGTTAACTTTAAGAAAGAGAAAGAAAACTCTTGACAGAATTTAGCTACACATGGTGTATTAATCATTATGTATGATATGGTCGAACTATTTTCCATGTCTATGTGTTCATTTGTTCACAATGTTTTGGCAGTGTACCCTCCGGCCTTCATTGACAAGGAACACCCAATGAAGGCCGGAGGGTACACAGCCGAAACGTTGTGAACAAATGAACACATAGACAAGGAAAATAGTCCGACCATACCATTACACAATGAAGAAAGAAAACATCATTCATATTTATCTTTATACTAATCTTTGCTATTATTTACCTCTGCTAATGGAGTTGCAAAGGGTATATGTATTCACTTGTGTCTGTCCGTCCGTCCGTCTGTCTGTTTGTTTGTGTGTTTGTCTGTCTATCTGTCCATGCAATATCTCCAAAAGTTCTCAATGAATTTCAATGAAATTTTCTCATAGGGTAGGCCTTGGGGTAAGGCAGATCCAGGAACCTTTTTGATTGAGAGTTATTTTTTTCATACATTTATGCATTCAATCATGCTTGTTCACACAATATCTCTAAAAGTTCTCAATGAATTTCAATGACATTTTTTTGAACCATGGGCTAGGGAAGAATTGATCAAATTTTGGGACAGATCCTGGAATACTTTTACAGTTAACTCAACTGCATTGTAGCTATATATTAACTGATTTTCATTCAGTTTTTAGTGATAATGGCATTGGCATAGTTATGATTGCTTTCTCTGATTGCTTTCTAGTTTTCAGAATGTTTTGCTGAGTGTATTCTCTAAGTATCAGGTGCTAATCAACCAAAATATCTGAAGGTGAATGCTAGTATGGTCATTTAATTATGTATTACAGGTTTTACATGAACTTGACTGACTGCCTTAGCAAAAGCTCTTTGAAATGGGTATTCTATTTTTACTTAAAAACTTACATTCTGAAGTGATCACTAATTTGATAATCAATCCAGGAAAAAATTATAAAAACAGGTCTGGTTAGTCACTCAATAGAAACTATCACATGACCAACATCTTTTGGCAGCATGTCATGTTGGGGGAGATCAATTAAAAAATTGGAGAAAAAGGAAGATCAATGAATTAGTTACTTTTCTCGCCTTATGTTGGGTAGTGATCAATAAGAAAAGTCTGAATTTTAAAAAACAAGTGTGAATGCTATGGGACACAAACTAAGGGATCAATTTGGGGGTGGGTGTGGATTTTCAAAAAACAAAAAGAACATTATTCGTAACCATAATATGGTGTAAATGTTTCAATTATCAGCCCTCTAGCTCTATTGGTGTGGCTTGTACATGTGATACATATATACATACATAGCCAGACAGACAGCCAGCCAGATAGCCAGCCAGACAAACTGAAGAAACCTATGTTAACAGTTTTGGTTGACAGTTTCTAATAGTTGCTTCACTCTTTCTACTCTGTATCTGTCTATATGCACAAGCCTTCCTCTGTTTGATAGGTAAATGTAGGTGTATATATATGCAAATACATCACACACACACGTTAATACTCTCTCCCCACAATTTCCATCAAGCACTGACTCCCAATATTGGATCAATTCGATATCGTCTGTAACAGTTCTGAAGTTCATTTCCTTTCTATTCATAATTGTGAGTTATTTGTCAGATCAATTATACTTTTCAGTCGATGATGACTGAAGAACACTCTGATTAAATATATCTGTCTATGAATGTCAGAAACATAAATGTTGGTTAGAGTCCCTTTCTTTGCCCTTAAGCTATTCGCTTTGTGCCTCTAATTATCACTGGTCATTTCTAATGGGCCGTGATTGGCCCCCTGCCAATTAGCTCAATTTATTTCGTATTGCTGCTGCTGCCGTTGCATCAGCCCAGAATCAATCTAGCCACATCCAAATTCTCACATTCAGTGATTTTCTTGGACAGTGAAATTGTTCATATTTGTTTCACTTCAGAATTCAATGAATTTACCTTCTTGAATACCACAGTAGTAGGCATATTTTAGTCACATACCTTGGTGAAGAATCTTCTATAATATTATTCTGCTTGTTCCTACATGCATTCAAATATTACGCTTTCAGTAATGACATAAGGGAAAGGTTAGATAGTTTAATAAGAGGGTAGAAAGAGAGAGGACAGAAAAGAAAACTTGGTAGTTTAATAAGAGGGTAGGAAGGTAGATGGAAGAATATAAAGTTAGGTAATTTACTGATGGGGTGGCATATGAATCTAACCATGTTAGAAATCTTCAACCAAAACTGTTAACATAGGTTTCTTCAGTTTTCAATTTGGTCTGGCTTGCTATATATGTATGTATTGCACGGACAGGCCACACTAATTGAGTTAGAGGGCTGCAAATGTAAACATTTACTCCTTATTATGTCTAGAAAAAACAGTGTTTTTGTTTTTTGAAATTTCCCCACATGTAGGTTTTTAGTGTGTGTGTGGGGGGGGGATAAATTTCCAATGTAAGTTTATGCTAAATTTATCCCTTGGTTTGGGTCTGGCAGCATTCATGCTTGTTTTTTTTGAAAATTCAGACTTTTTTTAGTGATCACTGCCCAATAAAAGGAGAGTGATATAACATTCATCGATCACCCCCTTTTTCCAATTTTTCTAATTGATCACCCCCTTACATGAAGAGAAGATGAGAAGATACAGGCAAAGAGTGAGAGAAGAGCAGAGGTATGAGATAATAGATAATCTTAGATGTCAACATCCATGGAATTTTCTTGGGTTCAGCTAGTAATACTATTATGCCAACCAAGTGAAATTTAATTTAAAATTCAAGATGCACAAATAGCCTGACAAGTAACAGTAATTAAAAAACTATTTTTCAAAAGTGACAAAAATGAGCAATTTCAAAAAGGAATTGCTATTGACCAAAAGTTCTAATAGAATAATCTATCTATATAATGAATAGTGTGACCTTTTCTATTTGTTTTTTTTGTTGTTCTCTGTAACTTCTGCTAGAGTACACAGATACTGCACTCTGATCCTAGGCAGATGGCTGGGAAGTGACACTTTTATCCTAGGGAGAGCACACAGTTACTCTGATCCTAGGGAGTACCAATTCATACATAAATAATCCTGTCATTTTTGACGGGTACTATGCAAGTAATGAATAAAGAGGATTGCTTTCTTGTCTGTATACATTGTAGAAATTGCACATATGTCCCTATGATTTATGACTAGAGTCTTTTTGTTTTAGTGCAGGGCCTTATGTCCAAAATTTTGCTCCAGCAAAGGTCATGTTATAATCAATATCTTGATGAAATATCAAAGTACGTGTATAGGAGATGTGAAAAAAACATGTGGCCAATTTTTTCAACAATTTACAGACCAGAATTTATGACATTTGCAGTAATTTCTCATATTTATCACATAGCATTTATGAAAAGAAAACCTATCTTACCTCCAAAATATTTCCCAACATTTTTTGTAGTATCAAATGTGCTCAATAACATATCAAAAGTCTACCACAATCTGACCACGGGAAAGGTGAAAATTTCAAGATGGCGTTCAAGATGGCCACCAAATCCTTAAATTGCTCATTATTTGTTCATTATTCATCCTAGAATTTCAATGATGGCCTGTTTCTGTGATTCTTTCTCCTTTGCTTGGGTGTTGAAATAAGATCTCAGTATCTTTAATGTCTTTCCCCTCATTGTCACAAAATGAACATTCTCCTCATACTGTTCTTTCAATTTTCAGGATTAAAATGAATGAGTAATAGGAATCTTAAGAATTTGGTGTCCATCTTGGACGCCATCTTGAAAATTACACATTTCCCATTGTTAGAATGTGACATACTTTTAATATGTTATTAAGCACACTTGATACTACAAAAAGAAAACACTGGGAAAACTTGTCTAGGATGAATAATGAATGAGTAATGGACATTTTAAGGATTTGACTGCCATCTTGGACACCATCTTGAAAATGATACCTTTCCAGTTGTCAGACTGTAGTAGACTTTTAGTATGTCATTGAGCACACCTGATACTACAAAAAAAACCACTGAAAAACTTTTGTTGCAATTTTTGGGGGATAGGGTGGGTTTTTCATGAATGCAGCCAACTAATTTGTCAGTCAACTTGGACGCCATCTTGAAATTTATACCTTTCCTGTGGTCAGACTGTGGTAAACTTGTGATATGTGATCGAGCACATTTTTTCATTAGTTTGTAATGTTTTTAAATACTACATCACCTTAATTAACTTATGTATCTGATATTTTTTAATTCAAATATAATCAAACCAATTGCAAAATTCACATGATTAATCAACACAAACACTTTCTAGCAAAGAATCTGATGCTGGAACCTTTTCAATATTAACTGCTGAAGCTGATAAGATAGATTTACACCCTTTAGACAAAATTATTCAGTCCTAGGCTTGTATTTTCTTGAGGTCTTGCACATCAAATGTCCAATTTTCCAAAATGCTGGTTACCCAACTTCTATAGTCCACTAAAGGGTTGATTGATATAAAATTCCATTGTCCCTTCATACCAAAAATTCTGTTGTTTCTTTGTCAGAGAAATAATAAAAAAACATCAAACATTTCTCTTATCCTTTCATTGACTTCTTTGATTGCTCTCACCACTAATTCTGAAAAGAATGTGATTTCAATTAATCTGTGCTTCATTTTTCTGTATTATTAAATCTGGACTAAAATAACAGTATTAATAATATTTTTAGCTTTGTATAATTCAGTTTCTATTCATTTTGAAAAAGTATAAGAAAAACATTAATTTGGTGCCGCCTTTTCCTTTTAATGCCAACATGTCATTCAGCATTGGGATCTTTATGATTACACGGCACAGAGATTCTTTAAACATTTTATCATTGTAGGAGGAGAGACTATATAAAGCTATTTCAATCATCTATCATTTTAACATTCTTGTAATGAGGTTAATATTAATACAATATTTGTATTATTCATAAAAAGTCATTATTTTGAGTGGATAATTTCTCACACAAATTGCAGATCCATCCAAGAGAAAAGAATTTAACTGCAATGTTATATTACCTGTACTCAAGGACCAAGGTGAGATTAAGCTAGTGTGGGGCCTGTAGCATATGTTATAAAGAGGCCCTAAATTTAAAAAAATACACACAAATATTAAAATACATAAATTTTTTACTTCCATAGTAAAGTGAGTAATATTTTTTATTTTCTATGCAGCCAGATAATACTACAAATATGTCTGATATTTCAGTAATAGTATTACTTTGTTTTCATTTTGATTTTTGTGCAGCGGGTATGACTTCATTTTCAAATACCTTTGTATTTATGTGTCATATATGTATCAAATAAATACCCTATTCCCATTAATTACTGTATTAAAATGTTAATCCCAATTAAAGTGATAATTGGCTAAAATTGCTAACCTTAAACACCCAGTTGTTCATAAAAGTTGATGGTGTAGTACTATAGTAATAGAGCAAGTGCAGAATCACTGAATCAGAACTGATAGCTTGCAAGCATAGCTTGCAAATTTAATAGTTTTTATGATTACTCTCTGGAAGTTTCTTAACATAACTCAGAGATTAGTTCACATTGAAGCCAGAAAGGATTTTAAGAAGCAGAACAACTGAAAACTTGCATGAAATTAAGAACATTTCAAAATTATCTTTAAAAAAGGAACAGGCAAAATTCATAGTTATTAGAATAATTAAGCAATATAAATTTAGAAGAGAAAATTGCAGAGACTAAGGAAAGAAATCAATTTGAAAACTAGAACAATTTAAGTCTGGTAACAGAGTGGCAAAGTGCTGATGTCATCAGCTGACTTCCGAACCGGAACCTTAAAAATTCTACTACTGTTTTCAATAGGGAAAATATTGCTTGTTTCTTTTTTCCTCATTTGTTATGGTTATTTCAACTGCAATTCCACACAGCCAGTTTATAATGAATATTTTGCTAAATATTTGACCTCATAAACTTTGATCACTAGCAGTAGGTACTCTCACAGACTTTTGACAACAAAGTGACATATGTCGATAAAAAATCCTGAAACTAGTAACCTGTCAAGATATAAAAACTGCCAATTTGAAAACTAATCTTCCATCCAGATATTCTATGATATCTTTCTTTTCTATTTTAAACTACCAAAACCACCTTGTTAGTGGGGAAAAGAATATTCACGGCTTTTCTCTCACTTAAAACCATCAAGGCAGAAACATACATAACATTGATATGTTTACTTTACTTTCTTTATGTTCATGATAACAAATCTGTTGCATATAAAAGGGATAACTTATTCAATTTGCTACAAGATACATAAGTGTTTAATCTTTCTAGTTTCAACTCATTTTCCAGTAAGTTCTCAAACTGATTTATTCGGTGTTCATTAATTAATATCTAATTGCTACCAATTATCCAAATGCATCCAGGTCACTCTTTGGAGTTTAATTTCCTAGTACTTGACTTATTATCTATCAAGTGCTTTCATCTTTTAATTAAAATGAGTTTTAAACAGCTTCTCTTTATTTTAGCTAGCAGTTTCACATTTGTAATTTATGAAATGAATGAAATGCTAAATCACCATTTTATAAGAGAGAGGTTAGATTTATCCGTCAGAATTATTTTAATAAAGCGAATACTCACCAGATCAACTTGTGCAATTCTTTAAGAACTTGGAAATGTAAAATTCTTCTAAGTTAGAATTGTTCATTACTTCCAGAACTAAAAAACACAGGAGATTAACAATAAAATTTCTAGCCTTGAAGCAAATCATTATCCCTTTAATAACCAGTTTTTAGAAAACTCAACTATCACCAAAACTGTCAACATAGTTTTCTTCAGTTTTTAAGTTGGTCTGGCTGGCTGGCTATCTATGTATGTATCACGTATACAGGCCACACCAATGTAGCTATTGGACTGACAATTTAAACATTCATTCCTTATTATGTCTAGAAAAAAAGATCTTTTGTTTTTTTAACCCCCCACAATAAGTTTTTAGTGGGGGGTTAAATTTGCAATGTAAGTTTATGCTAAATTGATCCGTTAGTTTGTGTCTAGCAGTGTCCTTGCTTGTTTTTTTGAAAGTTCAGATATACAGCGAAAGGCAGAGAAGCTCAGACACCTGGCAATTCTACATTGTGTAAAATGTGGGTGTGCCCAACGTGGTTGCTTATCTTTTATTGCACCGCTATACAATTTTCAAATATCTGGGACAGTAACAAATTTGTAGCAAAAGAATTTATTTGCACATATTAACATTGAATTGAAAGGAATGAAAGTTAGTAATAAGTTTTGTGTTGATATCTTACATAATGCATCACAAAATGTGACGCCCTGTCGGCTGGGGTATAGAATATGCTGACTGCATCCCCTACAGAGGGTTAAGACCCCCTCAAACAGGGGCCCGGCGTGTCGGCTGGGGCCTAGAATGCATCAATTGCATACCCTGCAGAGGCGTAGGGCCCGCCTGTTCTTTCACCAAAGTCGCAAGATTCTATTTTTTAAAAATTTTAAACTGATTTTGGCATTAAATGATCCATTAAGGGTTGATATGCCACTAAACAAATCAATCAATTAAAAAATGTGAGAGAATTAACTTATTCATTGATCACCCCTTTTTCCGTTGGTTACTTGACGGTTTCTATTATATTTATTAGCTGTAATGTCTGTTCCCATTACTACCAGGATATCATCTACTTGAGTGTCTGGCAGTTGTGGTGGACAGTTTCATCCTACTTTTTAAACAAGCTATAAATCAAAAGAGATGTCTACCCAATCGATAGCTTTCAAAATCCTTCTCTGAAGCCACCTTCAAACTGACACAGAGTCATTCCATGTCACTGGAGGGTGCTGAAAAGTTCTTGGCTTGACCTAAAACTAGAAACAATTTTTTTTTAAATGCAAGGATCCTTCAAATTGGCAGTTTACAATATAAAATAACACACTTTCCAGCTACAGTGACAAAATAATGCTCAGATTTTGGGAAGTGGGTTGGGCCAAGAACTAACATTGTTTCTCAAGCCGAGGACTTTTCAGCTCCCCTCGTACACATTAAAAAATCATAACTCCACAAGGAGGCTCAGCAACAGCAGAAAACCTTTGTCAGATCATCTTCAGATATATAAAAACACATGGTAAAAATATGAAAATGGTGGTTAACTACACCCTCAAATGAATACATGGAAATAGGCAATTTTGAGGACATTCGAAAATCGAGCACATTTCAAACAATCATTCTGACACTCCAATTGTATTGTTTCTGTAATATTAGTATGCAATATACTAATATTACAGAAACAATACAATTTTAAGCAAAATTTGACAATTATATATTATATTAAACATTAAGATAATTAAAAAAACAAGCAGTTTCCATAGCCTTGTATGATCATCATTTCATTTCTATTCGACCTGTGAGACATAAAAACATTTCTAATCCGACCCGCCCTTCAAAAAGTTTGCTGACCTGTGGTCTATCATATAGAAACTAAGTCGGATTTTAACAAATAAACAAAGGCATTAATGTTTGTTTTTTATTAAATAATACCACTAAAATAACTACAATATATTACAAAGTATACCAAACTTCAGTATTTAATAACAAAATATTTATATCAATGGCTTAACCCTTTGAACCCTTAGCCTCGTGCCTTCAGATACCCCATACCTGAGCTCCTGAGTAGAAAAGCTCAAATTGATTTTTAAAAAGTTTTGTCGATTGATTACTGAATTGTTTTTGTCTAGTTCATTTCATTTTTACAGTTGCTTTGAACGTTGTGAGTCAAACATATTTCTTAGTGGGGCGTGGGGTGGGAGTTGTGTCACCTCTGTCATCAAATGGGCTTATGGTGTAGTAAAATAGTGCTCAGTCCAAAATATGGAGTTTATGGATTCAATGGGTCTTTATTCACAGTTTTCTAGACAAGTGGGTGATAATATAGGCAAAAATGTTGGTGTCTATCACCCACCCGCCTTATATTACAAACTGCACTATAACAAACCGCGTTATACTGGAGGACGCCTGTAGTAATATGACTAATCTTTCTTACTGGAAATCACTAAATCTGCTAGAATTGAGGTTTGATGGATTTTAAAGTATTAGACAAATGACTAGAGGAAAGGATTGTTTGCTCAGCTTGAAATCAATTTTTCTTCTGAGTTAACATACAGCGACAGGCAGGGAAGCTCAGACACCTGGCAATTCTACACTGTGTAAAATGTGGGTGTGCCAAATGTCGTTGCTTACCTTTTATTAAACCTCTATACAATTTTCAAATATCTGGGACAGTAGTGAATTAGTGCACAAATAAACAGGGCATTATGTCTACATTAGCAAAAGAATTTATTTGCACATATTAACATTGAATTGAAAGGAATGAAAGTTAGTAATAAGTTTTGTGCTGATATCTTGCATAATGTATCATAGTAAAATGTGTCTGTCTTATCTATCAGTTCAGTAACTTCTAGGCAGGGTGTGAACATATTTTCATGTTGTACCAGCAAGTTAATATATACAGTTAGAATGTGTATGTAAGCTCATAGTAGGAGAATAATAATAAACCACCCTTGAAATGAAATTACTGTTGGTTGAAGTTAATGCAGAGATTCGCATTCAAAAAGACAAATGATTTTCTTTTATGTTTCAGAAAGAAATAGACTGGACTAGAAGATTCTTGTGGCAAGCAAGAATTGTTTGGTATTTCTTCTGTTGAATAAGGGTCTCAATAGTGGGCACTCTGTGAAAATCAAAACCATTTGCAACTGCTTGTATTCTAACATTTATTGTATATCTAAGCAATAAACATGAAATATTATCATATATAATACAATTATATATATGGCTTAAAGTACACTGAGGCATCAATTTACTCTTAACTTCCAAAGTTAAGCAATTTTCAGATTGTTTTGTTACAAATAATGTCAAAATTCTAGAAGCTATAGATAAATAGAATTTCTAATTTAATCATAGGCAATTGCTAATTATAAATGTAAAATTTCCCAAGGTAATCATGACAACATGAATGAATGGCTTGGCTTCGTAAACAAAGATTTTTGTGGGGGTTTTTCCATAGCAGAAGGACCATAGATGGCGGGGCCTCTGTGCAGAATAACCGTCCAGCCTGAGCAGTGAAGTTTTAAGGGTTTGAATTCTATAGACCACTGGAGTGGCCCGAATAGGAGCAGAGCCCATAGGTTGTAGTTTCTCCTGGCAGATGCCTGTTCTGGCTATTCAGGTTCTCTAGAGGATTTAAGACATAATTAGGATGTTCTAGTACTAGTAACACTCAAAGGAAGTGAGTTGGGTTACTTCCCCTCTCTGTATTTGTCGATATTACTGCAGCTTGATACATGAAACCTGTTGAGTTTTATAGTCTTCATAAAGATGGTTCTTTGTCTGTTCTGGGATACCTTTCTACAGCCAGTCGGACTGGTAGAATAATAAGAGATTCTCCCCGACAACCCCCCAACTAACCATGGACATATTTCTCTTTTACCTTTATATGTAAGTATTTTGAGCTCTATTACACACAAACACACACTTACATAATAACTTGAATGTAGTTTCTAGTCTTGATATTTTGTTGGACTTTTGATGGTGCTGATCTTCATTGTTTGTAATGAAGTCATACCAGTACACTTTGAGGATGGTGTGGAGACAGCACTGGTGGAAGCAATCGAGGTGTAAGTGGCGTCAGTAGGTGAACCATGATTCAGAACAGTATATGAGGGTGGGCAGAACAAAGGCTCTATACACCTTTAGTTTGGTGACTTTCCTCAGATTCTTGTTCATTCAGACATGCTTTATTAGTCAGCCGAAAGGTTGGTTAGCTTTAGCTAGCCTGTTTTCGACCTCTTTGTCCAGCTTAGTGTCTGTTGATATGACACATCCAAGGTAAGTGAAGTACTTGACTGCCTTAAGCTTAGTTGCACCAATAGGTATGGAAGGTGGGCAGTACACTTCATGAGATGCAGGTTGATGGAGGTTTTCTTCAAGCTAACTTCTAGACTGAAAAGTTTGGTGGCTTTTGCAAAGCACAACATTATTTGTTGTAGGGCTCGGTCTGAGTGGGTGACTAGGGTTGCGTCATCTGCAAAGAGTAGTTCTCTTACTAGTTTTGTTGTGACCATGCTGTGGGCTTGAAGATGCTTTAGGTTGAATAGGCAGCCAGTTGATCACGTGCGGATATATATGTTCTGGGTGTCATCCATAGTGGGGTTGTAAATCTATGCCCCGTGACCAACATGTCCAAACCAAGGTTTCTTAGTCTGAAATGATGCATTAGGGTATATCAAACAATTTAAGCTCCTATATACCTTGGCTTAGAGTCAGCAACTTTATTTATAGCTGTTGCAGTGGCAACCACCCCAAAAAACTGAAAACTTCTAAAATAATGAAAGTGATTTTGGTGTCAAAACATATGTATTGTGTTCTGTGAATACAGTGGTACCATCAAAAATAAGCATAAGCATGCCATGGCAACTGCCAAAAATACTGAAAATTGTTCCTAAATAGGTGTCAAATTATAGGTAAATGGGGGTTGTGAATGCTATAGTACCCTTTAAATTAATAACAATCCTATTTGAAGTATCTAGACACATTCACACACAGATCTCAAGCCCTATATTCGACCACCTCTGAAGCCTAGACACAAGGTGATATGTCTGGAATGGGCTAGAAAATATTTGAAAACTGACTTTAATATTGTTCTCTTACTGACGAGTGCTGAGCTACCCTTGATGGATGTAGTGCACACTGGGTTGCAAAGGAAGAGCAGCCTCCTGTACAACTAGTTATGTTTTGGACTGGAATTGTAGGAGACGAGTTGGTTGTACCTTGTCGAGTACCATGTGGAGTAAAAATGATTTCCCAGGCATCTATTGAATTTTGAAGGATAGTTTTCAGCCTTGGTTTATGAAAAAGTCTCTTGGCCTACATACAAAACTTATCTTCATGCAAGACAAAGCCCCTTTGTATGCAACGGTCAACTACCTGACTAAAATGAGTTTCAGAAATGGTAAATTAATGGGCTACCATTTTCTCCAGATCTCAATCCAATTGAAAATCTCTGGAGCATCTTCAAGAGGAAGGTGTATGAAGATAGGCGTCAGTTTTCTACCAAAGAAGACTTATGGAAAGCTATTGTGACAAGTGTGGAAGCTATTACAACTGAAGAAATTCAAAATTTATTAAAGTCAATGGATGATCGATTAATATCTGGGCAAGGATCTTACATTTCAAAGTAAATGATTTGTGAGTTTTTGTTTTCAAAATTGCAGGTTGTTATAATATAAACTTCAGTATTTCATGTATATGAGTTTTTATAGCTTGTTTAAACTTTCTTCATTCTAACTGTCTGCCATTTAATAATTTAATCAATATATAAATAGTGTATTAATGTTTTTTCTACCCATGCTTAATAATTTGGCACAATCAAAATTGAGGAACTGCAAAAAAATACCTTGTATTCTTGACCACCTGTACATTTAAGTTCAATATTTGCAGGCATTGCATAATAATGCTATGTGAATATTTGTGTAAATAAATTATTGAAATTCTTCCACTGTAGTAGAATTAAGAAGGTAAAAACATATTTGCATAATAATTTGGCATTGTGGATTGGGGGGGTTTCAACCCCCTGCCCCCTCCTCCAAGAAAAGTTTTTGAAATTTAACCTATTTCAGAAGCCATATTGGATGAGTATTTGGAAATAAACTGGCTAATTTTTCTTATCAGTGAATTGTTCAAATAAAGAATTTTAGTAGTATAAAGATAGTAAGGAAATGCGATTTCCCCTCCAAAACAAAGTAAGGAAACCTGATCTTTTAGATTCTAAAAATAGAGCCAGTAACAAAATTCTTCCACTGTCCTTGTGAACCGATATCCACTTTGGAAATTAATCAATTTCTGACTCTTCAGCTTGACACTAAATTTAGCTGATGCCACATGTGCAAATACTGATGCTGTTTGGGATGGGATGTGTATTGGACAGTTTTTATACATGCAGAAAATTCATAGTGAAAACATGGCAATGAAAAGTTCAGCCAATGGATATATCCAGTGAAAAACAATAAAATGAAAACATAATAACATACAGAAAAACTAGTTACAAAATGGACTCTATTTTTATATTGGATAAAATGTAAATTTTTAGAAACCTTTAACCAAAACTGTCACCAAAACTGTCCACATTGGTTTCTTTCAGTTTTCAAGTTTGTCTGGCTGGCTGGCTGTATATGTATCATGTGTACAGGCCACACCAGTGGAGCTAGAGGCTGAACCTTTCAATATTTACTCCTTAAAAGATAGAGGGAGAGACTCTAGAAGAGGTTGATGAAAACATCTACCTAGGACAGGTAATAAGTTAAAGAAAGACCCTGAAAACAAAATAAAATGACACATAACGATAGGTTGGAAAGCATTTGGTATAAATAGATACATTTTGAAGAGCACCTTGCCAATGTGCTTAAAGCATAAAGTATACAATGGTTGCATCATACCAGCCATGACTTACAGATGCAAAACATGGAAATTAACAAAACAAACTGAAAACCAACTTAGAATCGCACAGAGAGCCATGGAAAGAGCATTGCTTGGGATAATTCTAAGAGATAGAAAAAGATAAACATGGATCATAGGGAGAACTAGAGTGAAGAATATTATACAGATAATTAAGCAGCAAAAATGGAGATGAGCTGGTCACCTAGCAAGAAGAGATGACAATAGATGGGGAAAGAATAACTGCTTGGTGCCAATGGGACAGTAAATGCAGTAGGAAAAGACCAGACACAAGATGGCAGAATGAGATAGAAAAGTTTGCTGGTAAGACATGTTAGCAGAGGTTAGCACAATCGAGGTCGTCATGGAAGGAGATGGGAATGGCCTTTGTCCAGCAGTGAACTTATGATGTCTGCTGATGTCTGGAAGAAATGTTTTTTTTTTGTTTTCTGAAAATTCCCCCCCCCATTAGTGTGTGTGTGTGTGTGTGGGGGGGGTCAATGTGCAATATTAGTTCATGCTAATTGATCACAAGTTTGTGCCTGCTTGATTTTTGGAAATTCAGAATTCTTTAGGGATCACTGCCCAACTAAAGGCGAGAAAAATAACTTGTTCATTGGTGACCTCTTTTTCCAATTTTTTAATTAATCACCCTGAATATGGCATGCTGCCAAAAGACGTTGGTCACATGACGGTTTCTATTGAGTGACTAACCAGACCTGTATGTATTAACTCGTGTCTGTAAGTCTGTCCATATTTCTACATGATATCTCCAAAAGTTCCCATTGAATTTCAATATTTTTTTGTGAAATGGCCTATGGAAGAAGTGATTAAACTTTGGGGTGGATCCAGGAATTTGTTTTTGATTGAGAGATATTTTGAATATTCTGCAGGATAAGAGGTTAAAAAAACGGTTAATAAAAAGGCTAAATTTAAATTTCAAGGGGTGTAACTCAATATTTGTACATTTAAATTTCTGTCCCTTGTCTTCTTAATATTTAATTTTCATTTGTCTTTTAGTTAGTTTACGAACTGCTCTCTGAGTGCTTTCTCGTTTATATTGTACAGTCAAATCTTTTCTCCCCTGTTAAATTGAGGGTTTAGTGTTATTTCCCTGACTGAATTCTAGATGCATAAGAATTGAACATGTGATTCTTACAAGTAACAAACAAACGAACACTTGGCCAAAAAACGTGACTGGTCATAAAATGTGTCCATTCCACACATTAATAATGAAAAGGAAATACCATTTGTATTACGCAGTAAAGTGTATATATATATATA
>VCCN01005374.1:1652925-1663587 GCA_006491835.1 Architeuthis dux | reverse complement strand
TATATACACAGTAGTTGAAAATTCAAAATAATGAAATATAAAGGAAATGGTTACATAAGTATCCAAAGGAAGCAATACAACTGTTGTTTGAATTGTTTTTTTAATACTTATATTACGACACTCGATCAACAACATTCAACAATGATTTCACTTATAAAATAGGTCAATACTTTTTATAAACCATCAACCAAAACTGTCAACATTTTTTTCAGTTTTTAAGTAGGTCTGGCTGGCTGGTTATCTATATATGATGTATCATGCATATAGACTGCACCAATAGAGCTAGAGGGCTAAAAATGTAAACATTTACTCCTTATTATGTCTAGAAAAAACGTTTCTTTGTTGTTTTTTTATCCCCACCCCCCCATGTTTTTTTTTTGGGGGGGGTCAATTTGCAATGTAAGTGTATGGTAAATCGATCCCTTAGTTTGTGTCTGGCAGCATTCACACTTGTTTTTTGAAAATTCAGTCTTTTTTAGTGATCACTGCCCAGCAAAAGTCAAGAGGAGTAACTTATTCATTGATCACCCCTTTTTCTAATTTTTTAATTGATCACCCCCAACAAGGCATCCGGCCAAAAGATGTTGGTCATGTGACGTTTTCTATTGACCTGTTAGAAACCGTCAACCAAAACTGTCAACCAAAATTGTCAACATAGTTTTTCTTCAGTTTTCAAGTTGGTCTGCGTGTAACATGAGCCACATTGGTGTTATTGTACAAGAAAATGTTGTTTATATCTACAATGTAAGAAACAATATATTAGTATTATCTAGTATGTTCCCTTATTTCTGATTAGACAATCCTGTTTCTAATTGTCATAGCTGACTTTTATTTTGGGAGAATTGATATTCCAAACACCCACCATAGTCGATAAAAAGGGCTGTCTTTGTACACTTTTATATACAAGCACCAAAATTGGTATGCATATATATATGACCATTGCTAGTCTTTTGGAAGCACTTTGGTTTTCGCCCCTGATGGCAGGTGGCACCACCTACTTGTTCAACACTAGAGTAGCTGAATAGGCTTCACTAAAATGGTAATATATCTGGTTCTAATCTATATATTTTTATTCTGTTTGCAGATACAGAACATTATCCGAATATGATTTATTACATCTGCCAATGAAGTTGGGGAAGTATATGTATTTGGTCGCGTATTTCTGTCTGTCTTTCTGTATGTTTTATTGTCTTTCTCTCTGTCTGTCCACACGATATCTCAAAAAGTACTGAATGAATTTCAATGAAATTTTGTGGAAAGATGGGAAATGGGGTATGGAAGAATTAGTCAAATAACTTGGGGCGAATCCAGGGATATTTTTCTGATTGACAGATATTTTTCCATTTTTTTCATACATTTACATATACGCTCATTACTGTCCACATGATATCTCCAAAAGTTATCAATGACATTTTGTGGAAGTGTAGACAATAGGCTACAGAAGAAGTGATTACATTTTTGGGTGGATACATGCACAATTATCTCGCCTATGGTGAAGTTATATGTGCACATCACACAATATCGTCAAAATTTCATGTCTGTCCACACAATATCTCCAAAAGTGGAAACATGGGCAATGGGACATGGAAGAAGTCCTTAAATTTTGGGGGCGGATCCATGCATAATTATTTCCCCTACATCATAGTTATTTGTCAACACCACATAATATTGCCTAAAGTTTGTGTCTGTCCACACAATATCTCTTAAAGTCCTCACTGAGTTTCAATAAAACTTGGTGGAAGAGTGGGCAATTAGCTACGGAAGAAGTGCTTACATCTTTGGGTGGATCCATGCACAATTACCTTCCCTACCTCGTAGTTATATGTTTATTTTCTCTTTACTCATACTTAAAAACTCTCCTGCATCATAGAAACCACCCACTTCCCAGGTTAGCTAGATTTCTTCAAGGCCGCATCAAAAAGCATTTGGTTGCATATTTTGTAGAATAAATGTCTACTTAATCCCCTAATTTTTACATTAAATAGTCTGTGCTGACAAAGTTAAAATCTTCTGTTTTTATACAAATCCTGAGACAGAAATTAATAATTTATTCTTTCCTAAAGTTTTTATATTTTCAGGTAATTTTTCTTTATTATTCAGAAATGTTCAATTTAAATAGTTAAACAGTTTACTCCTCAGCTTGTTAGAAGCCTCCACACCCTTCTTAAGTTAGATGGTTAAATATTACTTTTCAAATTTGGAAACCATCTTTATTTCTAATAATATTTATCTTCTGATCACTGGAAAAAACAAAAGTTCTACAAAACTGGTCACAGTTCCTACAAGATGACAATAACAAGAAAGAGTTGTTTGCTTTTCTTAGTGAAGTAGTTGTGCAGTCTGTTCACAGTGATGTTGAGCTGTATGTCACTGATGGAGAGAATGTATTATGCCACCCAGCAGCTGACACAAGAATCATCAGCCATGCTACTGATGCAGACAGCAAGGATATCATTATAAGAACAGTTGATACTGATTTTGTTGCACTTGCAGTGGTATATTTTAATTTTCTTGGGATCAATACGGTATGGATTGCTTTTGGCACAGGCAAGACCTTCCACTATATTCCTGTCCATGACATTGTTGTAACGCTAGGTGCTGCTAAAGCAGAGGTGCTGCTAAAGCAGAGTCACTGCTGGGGTTTCATGCATTTAATGGCTGTGACACAGTGTTATCATTCTATGGAAAGGGCAAAAAATCAGTCTGAGATGTATGGTAAGTCTTCTCTGAGGCAACAGCAGCATTCAAAGAAATATAAACATGTACAGGCATTTCTTCTGAGACACATTCTCAGTTGGAAAGGTTTGTTATCCTCACATATGACAGAACAAGTGCTGCACCTAGCATCAATGTTTGTAGAAAAGGCCTATTTACAAGAAAGGGAAAAACCATTATGAAATCACTGCCACCGATCAAGGCAACCCGAGTTGAGAATATAAAACGTGCATATGCTATCAGGCAGGTCATGTATGTGGACAGGCTATGGTACTAGACCCTGACAAACCTTCTCCATATAACTGGGGATGGGCAAAAGTGGATGACACCTGGATGCCATTCTGGACCTCTCTTCCAGAAGTATCTAAAGGTTGCAGGGAACTAGTTATGTATAAGTGTAAGAAGGGCTGTAAAAGTCACTGCAGTTGTATGAGGGTCAAGATGCCATGTACACCGACTTGTGATTGTGTGTGTGTATGCAACAAAATTAATATAAAACAACAGATGTTTATCTGAATGCTACAGAATGAGTAAGAGTATGAGTGTCTTCAATTCATCATCTATTGAGTGCAGACAGACATGAACTTGAATTATTTTTCATTTTTATGTGCTGCAGAGAAACTAAAGATGTTACAAGAGAATATGAAAATGTAATATTGATATATTTTGTTAATTAGTGTAGAAGAGGAAATAAAACAATTCATGAATCAATTTTTGTTGCTTATTCTATGCACATTTGTACTGTTTGGGAATTTCCATCAAGAAATATTAGTTGAATCAGTTCAATGCCATACAATTGTATTTAGAGAATGTTCTCAGGAGTCTGTAACTGCAAACAGAATAAAAATATATAGATTAGAACAAGATATATGATCATTTTAGTTGAATATCGAATAATAAGACAAGCAATGGTCATATGTATATGCATACCAATTTTTGCGCTTGTATAGAAAAGTGTACAAACATTTCACTCCAACCTTTTTTCACTATATGAACCCCAAATATTACTTAAGATACTTAGAAAGAACCCTTAAACTTGATAATAGAAAGAATATATACGTACACATACATTTAATTTTCCTTTATTAAAAAACTATACCATTTCATAAAAGAATAACAGATTAAGGTAGAATCCTTTAGAATCTCATGAAGAATCTAATCTTATATCAATCAACGTATGCCTATGCCTCTCATCAGTACATCCAACTTGTGAAGTTGATTTCTTGTTTTGCTTTTTATTTGAGTCATTGCTGAGAATCCCTCCTCATAGAGGTATGTATTAGGAAATTGGACTAGAATTTTCAAAGCTTCAACAACCAGCCTTTTCATTTTGATCGCCTCATTGAACATCATAACCCAAAATCCATTACCAGTTGATGCTGAGAATTTTGATTTCCCCACCAGATCAACCTTTAAATGCAAAAGTTGAATCGGTATTAAATGGATCTATCTATGATATTGTCTTTGATGCTGCCATAGTCTTCAAAATCTGTCTCCGTCAAAGCTGTTTGCAAGTAAGGAAAATTGGAGGTTTGCTTTCTCAACATTTCTTCAGACCCTGAAATCTTTGGATTTTGCTAATTGCACAAAACATGTTATTGTCCTTTTCTTGAAGTGATAAATTCAAAGTTTAAATGTTCAAATATGGGAGCCATATCACCCAATGAAAGTCACAAACTCGTTATTCATATTCGTGAGAAATGAGAGGATTTCCTAACATAGTTTGAAAACACGAACCAGAACTTTCCCTCTTGAAAGCCAACAAACTGGAGAATGTAGCAACAAAGCTATGTATTCAACATCCATATCTTCACAGTCTCTGATATATACAGGATTGTTTATCTCTGTCAATGAAGTTGAAAAGAGGTATATGTTTTTGGTCTCATTGGTTTGTTGGTTTGTTTGTTTGTTAGTTTGCATTTTTCCTGTCTGCAAGATATCACCAAAAGTTCTAAATGAATTTCATCTGGATAACTAATTACATTTTTGAGTGGATCCATGCACAATTACCTCCCCTGCGTCGTAGTTATATATCAAAAACACATAAGCGCAATTAACAAAACTTTTTTACTGATTCAGTTTTTTTAACACTTAATATTTTATGAGATAAAAACGGAATCCACTGCATGCAGACTTGCCAAATAATGGAAGCATTAATATTTAAACAGGAATAGAACTACCCAACTTAAGAGAATCAATATATCTTTATTTGAGGAAACCATTTTGTAAAGGCAAAGAGAGACATCAGAGAGACATTTCCCCTGTGGAGGAAATACGGTTAACCAAATTGGTAGGGCTTAGCCAGCAGGGATATATTGTGGCGAAAGGTCACCGGGTCGGATTGCTGCCAATCTGTCTTTAGCCGCATCAGAATCCTTGTCCAGGCAGTCTATGATTTTCCCTGTATTTCTGTCATTTCATTGATCTCCTTGATAATCCACACTGATCCCCAATACCTTTTTGATATGAACTTCCAGCTCAAAACAAACATTTTTGTTTATTCATTTTGAACTTGCTGATGATAAGAGCCACAACGTGTGTTGATTTGAAAAAGAGAATATTATATTTCACGTCTTTATCAAGTCAACTAGTTAATCCCTGTAAAAAAAATAGGTACGAGTTTGTACCGGTTGTGGTTGAGGCTTGAAGAACGAAAGAATGAAAAGTTAACAGACTGTTTTTTCGAGTTCGATACTATATTTTTTATTGTTAAATTGACTTATTTTCTCTCATTTTATATTCATATATTAGTTTTCCTTTTTCATGGATATATTTGAATTTCTATGAGATGATTTTTTTAAAGAGAAACAAATATATGTATCTATATGAATGGCTTGGTTTCATGAACAAACATTTTGGATGAGTGTAGGACATTAGATGGTGGGCTGGTGTCGAGGAATAGCCTTCCAGCCTGCGCAATGATGTTTTGAGAGAGAGAGAGGTTGTATGCATTTGGTAAAAATGTGTACCCGTTAAATGTTTACGTCTAATCAATTTGGTCTGAGGTTTCATAAAAAAATAACTAAACTCGTAGAAGAGTCCATTGTTCTAAATAGTGGGTAGTGAAAGAGTCCATTGTTACTGACAGAGAAACAGAAAAAAATTGCAGTGTTCATTATATGAGTAGATGAAAAACAATTGAAATCTACTTAGCTTCATTTCAACACTACCATTCTATTTATACCTATAAGTATATATACTCCCATTTACAAAGCCTTCATATTGCGTTGCAATTCTCATTTACCAGAAATCTGTATTAAAACTATTACACCATGTTCAATGTTCTACTCACCTCACCGCGGAACAGTGATTAGCAGACAATTACTGCAGTAGTAAGTTCGATCTTCACTGAGTGCCACCTTGAGCCAGTATAATCTAGGCTTAGTAAACATAGAGGAGCCTGGCTTTGGGGTAACAGTTAATGGGCTAGTCTGGCCGATCACTACTGCTGTAGTGAGTTCGATCCTCACCTGGTTCTCATATTTGTAGCCCTGTTCCAACCTAAGCAAAACTTAATACATATTAAGGCACCTTTCCGTAAGTTTATGGGTCATTCTGTGTCAAGTGGACCAATTTTAAGAAAGTTCCCCAGATTTTGGGTCACCTTTATATGTAGATTTTGAAAATGTTATCAGCCTATCTCTAGAAAGCATCATTCTCTCAGAAAATGATGTCAAAGTGGGCTCCAAATTTCATTGGTATTTCTGAGAAGCCATATTTAAGTAATCATTACTCAGAACCTAGCCAACTTTGTGTGCTCTGTCTGGCAAGAAACAAAGTGATGTCAATGCGCTGCAAAATGTTATAATCTGGATCTTTCTAGCTTTTCTAGATCCTCAGGTATAAGGTCTCAAAAATGGCCCAAATTAAAAAATGACAAAAATGCACCATGATTACTTAAAATGATTACTTAAAAATGGCTTCTCGGAAATACCAATGAAATTTGGAGCCCACTTTAACATCATTTTCTGAGAGAATGATGCTTTCTACAGCTAGGCTGATAACATTTTCAAAATTATACATATAAAGGTGACCCTGAAAACAAATTCTCAGTGCAGTAGAAGCTCCTGTTGTGGAATGGTTGCTAGTTGAAAATGGAAAAAAAGATTTGGTCGTCGTCGCTTCGACCAAATAGTCCTTGTTCTTGGATCCATAGCGACTGAACGAGTAAAGATATTGAGCTAAAAGTGTAGCCTGGTACTAGATAGACTAAGCTAAGTTTAACACTGTCTGTCTGTTCACTATATATCTCCAAAAGTACTCTAGTAATAAATTTCAATGGGGTGTGAAAGGGTGGGCAATGGGGTAAGGATGAGTTGGTTAAATTTTGGGGTGGATCCAGGAATTCATGTATACACAAATGACTAATAATAGCTCCAAAGTAGGAATTTCAGTGTTGACAATAGGCAAAGAAAAAGGAGACTAAATTTTGGGGTAGGTTGATGCACAATTACGTCCCCCACGTCGTAATTATATGTCCACATCATATAATATCGCCAAAATGTCATGTCTGTCCACACAATATCTTCAAAAGTTCTCAATGAATTCCAATGACATTTTGTGCAAGGGTGGGCAATGGGCCATGGAAGAAGTGATTACATTTTACATTGTTTTTTGTCAGGCTTTAAGGTCCAGTGTTAGATATAGGCATCCCCCAAGTAAGTGTAAGACATGGGGGGTGATGGGCCTTACTCTGCCATGCTGGCCCATGACATGTTAGCAGTGGGAGAGATGGATATGTGCCCTTCCCCAGGGCATTAGTGCAAAGAATTTGAACTCGACTTGCTGATCCCATTGTCTGTGCTGTTAACCACTTGGCCACTCGCGCATCCCCATTTTCTACAAAAGTACAAAACAAACTCAAGCTTCTCTAGCAGTGATCGCTGTCACTGACTAACTCTCTGACATATCGAACGAATATTTGTTCTTTTTTTTAGAATGAGATAAACATAGCTCGGGGTATTGTATATAATAACATCTGAAACAAAAGTCTAATTGATTGAGTATAAGTTTTCATTCAAGATGAAAGATGTGTTTTTAGTGAGCTATCATTTTGTACATTTTTTTATAAAGAAATAACATTTAAACTTAAATTCTTGCATGGAAAATATCCTCCATGAAAATGCTCTTGTGTTGGCATTCCTCATCTTGTAAGGCATATTTGAGACAAATTTAAGGCCATTATGATTCACTTACATTTTTGATTGACTTCTATTCTTATCAATGCTATTTTCAGCAGTAAAAGACAACTTTGGGGAATTGCAACTATTTTACCCAGACCATTTTTATTTTCAAGTAAAGTTTTAACTTTGTTCACATGATAGACCGTTAACAAATATAAATTGCACAATCAGTTTGTTTTTATTATTATGTAAAATTTTTGACTGCTTTTTACCTTCATCTTAAATTTTATTAGTTGCTTTTTATCGCAACTTTTGCTCAGACCAGTTACCCTCTGGCAGTGAGCAAATAGCGTTGATCGGAAAATAAAGAATAAGCCTCGGGTGGGACTTGAACCCACATCCCCTAGCCATCCATAATGATTTATAATACTTCATCTAACAAAAATTAAAATGGAGAAACAGTTTGTTTTTGTTTGAGATATAATATAATGATTTTTGGACTATCCTTATTTTTGTTGTTTTTTCTTCAAAGCATTTTGAATGGTTCATTCTACAGACATTTGTGCAAAGTTTGTTATAAGTCCATTAGCCAAGCACAGAGCCAGTAACCCCACCCCTTAATCCCACAGAACTTTAAAAAAAATTATAGTAAAATTTGAATGACTGCAGCTGGGAGGTCTCCTTGTCCTAATGGGTAAGGCAGATGTCATGTTAAGACAAGCTTCCCAAGGAAAAGGGATGAGAGTCTCACGGTAGACTTATTCTTTACTTCTGATCTGTGTTGTGATAAAAAGCAAATGCAAATCCTATAAAATGTTATCTGAAGAAAGCCAGAGAATCAGCTGGTTGAAATGCTGTGAAGGAAAATACAACAAGAAAGATGAAAACAGGTCTGGTTAGTCACACAATAGAAACCGTCATGCGACCAACATCTTTTGGCAGCATGCCATGCTGGGCGTGATCAATTAAAAAATTGGAAAAAGAGGTGATCAATGAATAAGTTACTTCTCTCACGTTTTGTTGGGCAGTGATCACTACAAAGATCTAAAAACAAGAGTGAATGCTGATGGACACAAACTAAGGGATAGTTTTAGCATAAACTTACATTGTAAATTGAACCCCCACCCACTAAAAACCTATTATATGGGTAATTTTCAAAGAAAAATTCTTCTAAATATAATAAGGAGTAAATGTTTAAATTTTCAGCCCTCTAGCTCCATTAGTGTGGCCTGTATGCATGATACATACATAGCCAGCCAGTCGGACTGACTTGAAAACTGAAGATGTTAACAGTTTTGGTGACAGTTTTGGTTGACGGTTTCTAATAGTAAAAAATGATTGAATAAAGACAGCCCGATTATGAACAAATGATTGAATAAAGACAGCCCGATTATGAACAAATGATTGAATAAAGACACTCAATAGAAACTATCATGTGACCAATGTCTCTTGGCAGCATGCCATGTTGGGGGTGATCAATTAAAAGATTGGGGAAAAAATGAATGCTGCATAGCAAAAAACAGGGATCAATTTAGCATAAACTTGCATTGCAAATTGAACCCTCAACTAAAAACCTATTTAGGGGGAGAAAATAAAAAAATAAAAAAAATGTTTTTTCTACACGGGATACATACATACATACACAGCCAGTGAACCGGACCAACTTTAAAACTGAAGAAACCTATGTTGACAGTTTTGGTTGACAGTTTCTAATATGAAAAGTAATAAAAACAAAAAATAATAAAAATCTGTTTGGGGTCAAGAGAACACTATTTTTCAAGCTCATTGCAATGCAAATCTCTATTATCCATATATATATATAAGTGCAATGTGTATCCATATACTTCATATATGCCATCATGTTTGATAAACTAGTCTATATTATAATGATCCAATTTCTGTTTGTGAGTGGGTTTGTTACTGTAACACAGCAAAACAGCACATCATTGCGAGATTTTTCTTAACACAATACTATTAATGCTCTAACTAGAAGAATAAAGCAATTTCCATTCCAATCGAACCACTGGTTTTTGAGTAATTAATTTAATCAAGTACAAACTGACAATGAAAAAAATCTGTTCAAGGGAGATAACTCCAAGTATATTAATTTCTAATTACAGTTCTTTATAAGAAAATAATAGGAATAGGTAAATAATTCAAATATAAACTGTATAAATAGGAAGTGGCATCGAGCTTAAAGGCTGCTGAAAGCAGCTTCTTAGTGAGTCTTGATAAAGAAAGGAGTTCAGCAGGAAATATTGATCATACCTGCACAGAAGCTCAAAATAAAAATACCTTGATGAGGCTGTAAAGACAGATTTCTTTTGTACTGGTGAAATTGAGATATGCAATTGGTCATTTGGTTGGATGGTACTTTTTATTGTAAAGTAATACCAGCTTTCTGCCCATCAATCATTATCTATATTGAAAGGGCTCATTCCTGCTGAAGGCCTAGAGTGGGATTTCCAGCTTGTTCCTGCAGAAGGCTGAAATTGGGACTTTGGCCCTAAAAAGAAAGCAAAACAGTTTTTTAGGGGTACCTTTAATTCTTTAACTCTGGCTGCAATGTACCATTTCAACTACTTAGAAGTCACATACAGGTAAACAGAATCAGATTTTTGTATTATATAAACAGATACATAGAAATCAAATTATTATTATCGGCGAAACCATGAATGCAGACACCTTTTTAAAAGGTTTTTGAAGACCATGTGAAAAACATGCTCTGGAGTGCCATTAATATCCACAGAAAATTTGGTGGCAATAGCCATCATTCATCAGCATCATCATCAGCCATTATAAGTCTACTGCTGGACAAAGGGCT